>JAGDQP010023132.1:8406-29562 GCA_022664845.1 Lepisma saccharinum
ACGATGCTGGGTCAACACAGAAATTTTTGAGCCCCCACCGGGAATCGCACCCGATATATATATATCAGAGTAAACATTTTTCTAATTTCCGGGCTGTTTACATTTGCAGCGATATGGCTAAACATGAATTGAGAATTTATATTACATTAATGAACAGATTTAGTTTAACACGAAATAAATACATGCGTTGGCTGGGACAAAACCAAAGTTGTCTTTGTGTTAGTCTCATTTGTTAACCAATATTTTGGAGGGAGGGTGGCTCAACTGGTAGAGCGCTCAACTGTTGTGCTAGGAGTCGTCGGATCGATCCCTGCTCACGCCAAGTAGGCGTTGCGGTTTACGAATACCATGTACGTGGGTTTTGTCGGGGTTCTCTCGTTTCCTCCCACTTTCTTCATTCCACCAGTTCATGTCATCATCATCCATCCGGGCTTTGCCAAAGTTTTAAAATTTTAATTCGAATACAAGTTAACCAACATTTTCTTACAATGTGTCTATTTGAGCCTCAGATGCCCAAAGACCTTACAAATAAATTCCATTGAAATTAAATTCTTACGGTGTGTATGGGACGTCATCAAATTTTCAGATAACTTTGTCATATAGACGTTACATTTTAGCATCTTAGTACCACGTTGATTGAATGTGGAAGTAGACGACCTTTTGTTGAAGGTTAAATCTCGAATAATCTTAACTATTTACATTTTCCATTCTGGTAGGATATAAAATGCAAAATGGTTTATGAATTATAAGTTTAAAGGCTATATGTATTACCTTTATTACGTACTCATTAAGTTTGTTGATTCATTAAACCTGTATGGATTAAACTTGATTATAATGCAACAATGTTGTAATATTGCATATAGTAGCGTAATTAGAATTTTGTTCCCCTCCCCCGCGCCCTTCCTATTTCAGGGCCTTTGTCCTATGGTAGTTCTAGCAGTATCTCAAACAAGTATTTTCAGCAAATTCTTTCCCCATATAAAAACCATACTCGAAGTTTGCAGAGCAATGTTGCCAGATTTCTAAAACAAACATGATATATGAAAATTCCGATCCAGGAATAAAAGTTCAGTATTTTTTCCAATTCTGATAAGCTTTAAAATTGAACATTGTGGTGTCTTCTCTTGCACTGTTTACTATTAATTTACTATTAACATATTTTCACCTACTTATGTCGTCTGTATCCTGAGCACCCGAGACTCCCGCAACGATGGGTCTCACTGCATTCTAGTTAGGCCCCTGATTGCATATTACTTGAAAAGTGAAGTTAGTGAAGCACAGCAGAATACAAGATACTATGAAGAAGATAATGTTTGTAAATGTTAAGTAATTACATGTAAAACATGCAGTAATACGTCTTCAGTATAGGGAACTAATAGGGGTTGTTTCCTCACTTGGACGAACGTTGGCTTCGCATTTGGAAGCTCCTTGGCTCTATACCAGCGACCGACCATTCTGGCTTTAATTCTCTAGAGATTTTCCTCTTTTACATTATGCAAATGCTAGGGTGGTACCTTTAACTTAGGTCTTGGATGACTCCTTCCGACATTCTTTCTTTTACCCTATCCCGAACTAAAGTATAGGTGCCTAAAGGATCAATTCAAATAGATTGAAGTGTTACAGACTACTCCATGGTGCACAAATATTTAGAAGTCAAGTCTATATACGATAAATGTTAGTTTTTCAGTTGAATAAGGATTAGAACTGCAAATTACAAAGTTTGATTCATTGTCATTGTGTCCGGTAACATATAGATATTCACATAATATCAAGAACATATAGAGTAGGTCCGAACGTGAAGACCTTCTCTCATCCCATGCTGACGTCTTAACCACAAACATATAGAGGGAACATCCGGCAGTTTTCTGTGGTTTACTGCCCAAACGCTGCTACTTATTTTTTTCACGTTCTTGGTTTCGTCTCTCTCTCTCTATCTATCTATATATCTGTCTCTCACTCATTTATTCACTCTTTGAGGTCGCTTAAATACGTAGGCATTCAAGGGGAAGGGAGGGGTTCAATCTTCTGCCATCTGCTTTGAGAAGGTGGCAATTCCTAGAAAAAAATCTTGGCGGAACCTTTCTGGCGATGGGTGCAGGGATGTTATGCTACATTGTTGGGTGGGTATAGGCTTCGCTTACTATCAAATACACTTGCGTATTTTATGATTTTTAGATGGGTATACGGAGATGCTTAAAAAATTGAGGAGGGTATACGCCGTATAGCCGAGTATACTCTCCATTACACCCCAGGGCTGGTATCAATGTTTGGTTAACCGCAAGTGGTTGTAATTAAACCCCCTTAATCTCGTTCATTAATGCTTAAAAAATTGAGGAGGGTATACGCCGTATAGCCGTGTATACTCTCCATTACACCCCAGGGCTGGTATCAATGTTTGGTTAACCGCAAGTGGTTGTAATTAAACCCCCTTAATCTCGTTCATTAATACAGCACAGTGTTTGACACACGTTACTTGCTGAATGGTTGTAAATAGTAACTATATTATTAAGGTATAATGTATTTGTTATAAGGTATAATGTATAATGTATAAGGTATAAGGTATAATATTAAGGTATAATGTATAAGGTATAATGTTTTATAATGTATTTGAGGGGCTGATAACGAAGAATGTCTAATTTGTGAAAAACGAAACTTAATGAGTCTGAGGCAATAAACGCAGTTATGGTATTTTTACACTTAAATATTTGTTTATAATTCGAAAATGCATGTAATATTTTTTACATCTGATAATATGTAGTATTTTAATCAACACATAATGTGAAATGCAACATGTAATATGTTATTATTATTATTTATATATTAATCAATGTATGTTATAGTTAAGGCATAGACCTCATAATAGATAGATGGACTTATCACAGCTCGCCCATTTCTGGTTGCGCTAAAACTAATGGTTCTTTTTGTTCAGAGCACGCGATTTTGAATCCATCCGCTAGGTAGCTCTGCCATAGACCTCATACTAGAATATGACGTCCATGGCAGAGCTACCTAGCGGCTGGAATCAAAATCACGTGCTCTGAACAAAAAGAACCATTAGTTTTAGCGCAGGCAGAAATGGGCGAGCATGATAAGTCTATCTATATATTATGAAGTCTATGGTTAAGGTATGTGGACTGTGTATTTGTCAAATTAAATATGATGAGTTTGCTGTGAGAAAAGTTTATTGAAAAGTGATTCTATTTTACAGTTAAATATTACATATTGTAAAAAAATGTTTATATTATATGAAATCCACGGTAATTATACCTGCATGTAAGAAGGAAATAACGTCATAAGTGTGCTTGAAGGTAAAGAGAAAACAACAACAGTTTTAACAGTTATAGTGTACTATATTTATTATGTTTCTTACGTAATTATAAATAGAATTTTCACTGACGCTTCACTATTTCAGCAGCAAGCCAGCCAGACAAACATCACTATGGAAACATAGTTGTGTAGGTTATAACAGTTTTGTTGTCTTTTTTTTTTTTTTACAAAATTTAACGCTAAATAATATTCTATGGAATTAGCTTCAATAACAATAAAATATTCGTTCATAGTGTCCCATAAGTAAAGGTAAATAGCAGGGAAGCTACAGAGAGTCCATACTTGAAGTAGTGCAAAAATGTACAGTAATGTAGTAGGGAAAAGGAATAATTAATTAGTTGCAGAAACTCCAAGCGAATTTGAATGATAATTGTATTCTTCTTCTTATTATGATTATTTTTATTATTGTAGTTGTAGGAAAATATTAATAGAAGCAATACTAATGATATCAGTGCGTAGCAGTAGTATGAGAATAGAAATATTTTGCTTCAGTTTATATAATATAACTTGTTCTCAAACAAATTCCGTTTTTAAGTTTGTGCAATGTTATATGCATTATTAGAATTATGAAGTGATGCATGAAAGTATATATTTAAATATATGTTATATAAATAACTAAACGCATACTATATATCTACTGTATTTAATATTATAAACGAACGGTCTCATAGATAGGATTTAAAGAGTTAATGTTATTATTGGGTCAGATCAAAGACCCTTTCTGTACACATATCACATAGAATATTAAGGTATTTAAGGTATAAGGTAATTTAGTTGTAATGTCAGTTGTATTGCGTAGCTCAAACATCGTTGTTAGGTTATTTTGTAAATAGTTAATTGAACAATATTGTTATTCACAAACATATCCACTTTCTTTGTTCGCATGTAATGAAATATGTTTTCGAAACATTATAATTCTAAAAGTTTTTAATTTTATGTCTTGAGAAATGTAAATAATGATCTGAAAGAGGGAGAAATATTGTTTTGTATATTTTTACACTTATGACACAATATTCTACATGTGTCAATGTAAGTATTAATAAATACGTGGATACTTTACCCTTATTGATATTAAAATTGTTTCGTGCTATCCTACGGAAATATATGGAACCTTCCGTGGACGTCTGTGCTCCGTAGGCTTTGTATTACTCTTGAAATATTATTCTCACATTACGAGTAGCATATTATGAAATTAATTATATTGTGATTTATTTATAACTTTATGTTGTAAATATTATTGAGGGAGTGGGAAAACCAATGTGCTTTTACATCTGACATACTGTACGTTGTCTACAAACATTGTGTTACCGGTACTTTAGATTGTTAAGCAGTTGACTATACCTGTTGTAAGAGTACATTTGTAAGAACGTATATATAATACAAAGTGTAAGTTGACTTTGTCAAGTGCAGAAGTGCAATTAATTCTTTAACACAAATTGTCAGTTTTAGCCAGAAATTCAAAGAAACAGTGAATATATGTTAGATGCTATTCAATGGTTTGTATCTAACTTGACGGTACTGAATACCAAATGTGCAATGTATATAAAGGTACAGCCTACTCATTTTAAGGAATTCAATATGGTTGGCAGTATAGCCGCCGTAAATGTTATATGAATATTTTAGGAATATTTTAGTAACATGAGTATCGAATCGTAGATTGTTATAATGTGAAAATTCTTACGGCAGTGATACAAATCTAGATTTCTAAGGTGGCGCGAACTATACAGCCTTAAAAATTACTTTGCAAGGGTACACCATTGTGATGTCAAATCATACGATTTCAAGGATTGTCAAATATGACTGAAATTTTTAATATTGAAACTATAACAACAGAAATAGCTGCATGCTACCTTCTCTTTTTCATTTTGGGTAGTACTTGGAAATTATAATGGAATTGAATCAATTTGAACACAGTTATCAACATCCTGCGCTGTCAGTGACGTTACTAATGCAAAATATTTTTTCAAGCTTCATGTAACCTGTCGATGTTATATCACAGATGGAAGAAAACCTCACCTGTGACAATTTAATAATTGTACACGTACGGATCTATGTCAGTCTTCGGCAGAAGAATGTATTCGTCTCCATAGTTTCTTCGACGGATTTTATTTAGAAGAATGTTTGTCTACAGTATAGACAAATATCAGTGCAGCTGATATCAGCATGCACAGCGTCCTTTATATACCTGCACAGCAGGTTTTCGGGAAACCTGCCACAAAAGACCTTCTTCAGGACTTATTCCGGCGGCCTCTAAGTAGCTGGTGGTTCAGTAATGTTTGTAATCTTTTATTCAGTTTATCACGCTAACATCAAAACACGGCCGCATCTATCTCGAATTAGACCGAATAATAATCTGTCTCCCAAATGCAGGTCTGGCATCAACCCTTTTTCATAGTTTCAGAGAACAATTTCGTAGTCGATGTCAACTCTTCAATTTCGGCATATGTACGACAGTCTTCTTTTGTACATTATTTTAAGCCAGACATCTCTTCTGGCAAGTCATTATCCCTATGGTATGATGAATTCTCCAGGGTCGCGCTGACTAAAAGGCAAAGTGCTCACCTCTGGACTAAGCTCGTTGATTCGATCGCTGCTCATGCCATGTCTACTTTGTGATATACAAACACCATGGGAGTGAGTTTTCTCCTGTATATTTCATTTCCTCCAATTTTCCTCATTCCACCTATTTATCCCATCAGCTTCCATCTTTCCTGATCTAAAGTTGCCTAAAGGCGTTAAAAATTAAATTTGGATTCAAATAGACTTCCATCACTTGAACGTTTGTTTCAATTTCGGTTTCCTTTGGGTGATCTGGGAATCGCACATTTATCAAAGAAGAATGTTATATTCCCGGTCAAAAATTTGAAATAAACATTTGCAACGTTTATTCAAAATTTGTAACAGTTTGGAACGCTGTGGTCTGTGCTTCACATTTGATTTTTACCTTTAGAAAACCAACACATAACCAATAATTTAACGAACTGTCATTGGAAGAGAATAACGGATATACACTGTTCGTATCACAACACGGTGACTTCACTTTTTAACTCATAATATACATAGTTTTTTTTATACAAATCACTCTCCGAAAACTAAGTTTTATTTTAACGCATCGTTTATGGATTATTTACCACTGTATGGAGTCAATTTTAAGATCCGCGTTAAACACACAATATTTCGGATTTCAACCTTTTGTATGAACTTTTTTTTCGGATATCCGAATTCACCTTCGGAAGTTTGTCACCATATTTTCTTTACACCCTGTATACAGTTTATTATTGCTCGTGTGAAAAAAGTATTTAGAAACTTGGGCTTTGAAATAAATAAATAAGAAAATACAAGTGGGTTGTCCTGATATTTTCATTTTATGTCAATTATTTAGATTTTAGTACCAGTAAATAGAAATAAACTTTTACGGACATAAGTTCTTTTCATATATCGTTAATGAGTAAAATTGTGTTATTGAAATGCGAAATGAACTTCGTTTCGTGAAAGTTCCGTTTAGCTGCACTGAAATTTGAAGAATTTACACAAAACGAAAAAGTGGGTAAACCTGCTTGCATTGAATATTCAATTTCACAGCAAATCTTTGCAAATTCAAAAAGAAATAAACAAATTTTGATATTTTATTATTCAAAGTGTAATACATTCCGGAGAGAAAGTACATTTTGGCAAAATTTCATGTTTTACAGTATAGTAAGTTGAGGGAATATGCAATACATTTTAGTTTAGGAGCCTTTGTGGTGTAGTTACAAGAAATAGAGAAGCAAAAACTTGTACAAGTATATATTGAACATTCATGCTCTATCTGACATAAGTACATCGGTATGTGAACCGTTAAACAAACATCTCATAATTTGCATCTCCCTACACATCAGCGTACAGTCATTTGGGGGAAAGATACTTAATGCCTTGTAATGAAGATGTATGAACGTAATAACGAAATTAATAGGAGAAAATTAATGGCTACATTAACTACAAAGTATGAATCCGAATACATATGAATGAAGTACATGAAAAAAAGGGGTGGTATTTCGAACACTTGAAAAAGTAGTTCTTATCTACTATCACCTTGACGACATCTGCTTGAAAGAGCACTGTGTTTTGCGCTTAACAAGAAAATTATTCTTTTAGAGGGCTCCTCGCTCCAACAGCCCATTTTCAACATTTTTCGAAGTATGTCAAAAACTAAGCGTAAAATAAAAAAAAGGTTGCCTCCGTCATAGTTGCCTGAAGGTCATGAATAAGATTAAAATCTATTGAAAATGTTTGTAGAATGGCAACAAAAAAAATCATAAATTCAGAAAAAAAAAAAAAAAAACAGGGCAAGCAGGCAACCCATAAGCGGCGTACGGGACAATTAATTTTTTGGTTGAAAACCGGGACTGTGCCGAGACGTATAGCAACCCTAGCGTGGGACGGGTAAAAATAACCGGAAGGTCCTTGCACTCTGGGGTCCACGCACCCAAATATCTAATTGAGTGCCAGAGTGTCCTTGGTACTCCTGCGCACCATGGGAGGTGAAGTCGGTCGAACGGGGAACCTTTACGTACCTTTACGTTAACGTACTTTTTATCGGACAATAGAACTATCGTATTTGTCTGGATATTCCAGTGATTAGAGTGTAAAACAACCGGTTTTTTTAGTGTTGGTGCGCCTTGGAATATGAGAATAGGTTTATGATTGTTTTAAATATTGACTTTGGTAGACAGTCATCAATGTTTTATTACTGAAGTGAAATTCCTGTTTTCATTAGTATTGATGTATGATTCCAAGGTTGTTGAAATAAAATTTGTATATGAACGAAATTGAATTTTTTGGAAGAGATCTTTATTGATGGTTAGTTATGCAGTGAAATGAGATATAAGATGCTTTGTTCACTTCTTAGCTACAGCGTTTTAACTGACTGAAACCACTAATTCTTAGAAATCAATAATTCGTAACGTGGCAACGGAAGCAGACGAGTTATTGGTACGAGCATATGAGTGTTTCAAGAATATTGTAAAATGTTTATATGAAAATAAATGCATTTTTCATACAGTATGAAACGGTATACGTTAGAGTAGTGTTCCACAAACTGTCGTCCTCAGGGTCTATCCTTGTGGTCCTCTGAGTCTAGACTAGATTGAGCATTAATCAAGAAAATAATTCAAAACATTTTAAAAACATACCTTTCTTAAACATTTCTTAGTAACAAGTAAAAAATAATTGTGTTTATGCGTGACTGAAAAGCATTGGGTAACCCAACTGAAAAATTCAGAAAGTTACTGTAAATTAGAGCGTGCACCTTTCTTTTCTTTTTAGTAATGCATAAACATTTTTTTTTTTACTTTTTAGTAGGAATTTATTAAGAAACACATGTCTTTAAAAAGGTGTTTCTTTGTTTGTTTTTTAGTTATTTCAGTGATGGACGCTTGTTCTCAAGCTAATATTTTTTGACCCAACTCCTAAAGTTATCTACAAGCTGTCAAACAGCATCATCGTTGCAGGCTAGTATATTCTTTATTTTAGGATAAGAAAGACCCTATTTAGGAAAAAATGTATTAAAATATACAAATATATGGAATTATATGATAGTAACAATGGAATATTGTATTGTCACCCAACTTAAGTCGCTGTGCAAACTTTCATCATTGTATGACGTCGGAAAACAAGTTAAATAAACGTTGCAAGATTTGAGGACACCACAAACTATTGTGAATTAAAGGAAAGAATGTAAAAAGACGATAAATAAAGTTAAAGAGAATTACGTATCACCCAGTACAGCTGAGAATCAGAAAGAATCATTTCTTCTGTACTATAATAATAAAATTGCTACTCGAAAGTTGGAAAATTATATGTTATCTAGTTCGTGTGAGGTTTGGCGCGTCCGTACTTTGCGACGTTCATGCTCCACAGATCTTTTGCGGATGAAATGTGAAAGAAAAGTAGAGATGATAAAAGTTGTATTCTGAAAGATAAATGGCTTATAGACCTATAAAATAACATTAATAGCCTTCAATTATTAAATAGAAACTAATATGTAGTTTCTTCAGGCTATTAATTCTATTATAAAATTTAGACATTGTATTTTATTTTATTTTTATAATTCCTCTAGTGGTTCTAATGGATCCTCTAGTGGTTCTAATATATAGTTTTGATAAGGATTACTCCAAACCCGGGATAATCCTGAATGTGATGTTTTTAATTTGTTATTGAAATAGCACTGAATTTTTTTATGGGGATGGAGGTTATTCTGTTGAGCATAAAAAAAACTAATTAAAAAGTTAAACACGTAGTACTTTTCAAAACCATTCGACATAAGTTCAAAGCGTAAAAGGGATAAGCATTACCTCATTGAACGGTACATCATTATATAATTAAAGCAAAAATGCACTAAGCAATATAGTACAAATTAGTTTGATAGGTAGTTGTTAGCGAAAAGTTTTAACAGTATTGTTCTGAAAATGCGAACATGGTGAAATCACACATGAGATGTCATGTATATATATATTTTAGTAGATTAAATAGCGTGTTAAGATCTTTTCTTAACTGTGTATGTCGAAGGTTCTATTCCTTAAATAAATGAAGAAATGTAAAAATTGTATAATAAAATTCAGAAGTGGTCTGAGAAAGTATATTTCAGATAGAATAATATAAGTGCTGTAATTACAGTAAAAAAAATTAAATGTTATGAAAAAGATTTTAATTAAGTAATAATGTATTATTCATTTAGGATTGTACAAGACAACTCCCAAGTATATAGTGTTAAAAATGAGACCCCCTTTTTATGCTGAATTCTTGTAGCAACGGAAGTAGATGGAAAATACAAATAAAGCCAAATATAATTCATCTAAGTCTATATTTATTTAATTTTTCCAAGTCCCATTCTGTAATGAATTAGGAAGATGACGAAAAAAGTTAAAAAAAAAATGGCGCACTTCACCAATCTTCATTAGATATTAACGAATCGTTAAGTAACTTGAAATGCTTTAAAACTCATTAATCCAACCAACAATAAATAATTTATATTTATAAGCAAATTTATTTTCATTGGTAGATTGATCGAAGTTTTAATGTATTTTACAGGAACAGAGTTAACAAACATGG
Source organism: Lepisma saccharinum (assembly GCA_022664845.1). Taxonomy (NCBI): domain Eukaryota; kingdom Metazoa; phylum Arthropoda; class Insecta; order Zygentoma; family Lepismatidae; genus Lepisma; species Lepisma saccharinum. The sequence goes on from JAGDQP010023132.1 coordinate 18,823, forward strand.
TGATGAAAAAATCCTTCCACATTAGCATATCGATCTAACTTGATATTAATAACGAACGATTTTGCTAAACCGATCAATGCTGATATCTGTTATAGATAAATATAGAACCACTAGCAAGTTTAATGTAAATCTGTATTTGAGATCAATACAGATAGCTATCGCAAAACATCTTTCACTAGAAAGAGAGATAGACAGATAGAAAACGTATATATTTATTTTAAATCAGCTTAAGAAGATGAATTTGTGTGTAAAATGTTAGGTGGCATTCGCATGTGGTTCAGGAGAAATTGGTGGGGGATTCAGCAACAGCATTATTTCTCGTACACAACTTATAAATGTCTAGGGCTAGTGTAGACTAAATGACGGACACTACGGTGATATGTAGTCAATCGACACAGATATCGGTACATCACTATACACATTGTTCCAAGGACTGACACTGGCACAAGTGCAAAATTGTGTAGAATCATTAGAATGGCACAATAATACCGTGGGTTAAATTAGTCAGGGGGCGTTCGGTCTAATAGAGTAGTAAATTTTAACGAAATATCGGTGTTTCTATCATGATCGACATAGGTATAACGATGTGCCGGATGTTAGTCATATTGTCTTAGTGCCCAGCACTAAATTTCAACTAGCGCAAGATATTGGTCAATAGTTAACACAAACAACGAAATTATTATTTTTCCTCAAATTCCAATTGAATCACTGAACAATGACTCCAAATATTTTACAAACACAGTCTAGTATGCAGATTTCAAATATGCCTCCTATGTAAAGTAGTTGGTAGCGCACTAAATGTCAGTGCGAGCGGTATCCGGCTCGATTCCCGGTGGGGGCTAAAAACTTTGGCTTCGACGCAGTATCGTGAGAACAAGTGAAGAACTTGTCTTGGGAAATATGTTGTTTTTATCGTCTTTTTAAAGAATCCTCGAATATTTCAGAAAGTGAATATTCTTTCCTCAGGCTGAAACTTCGGTCATTGGTAGCCTGTATAATGTAGATAGAATGGTATATTCATATTGAAAATCGTTGGTGGGTAACTTAATATTTTGATGCCTTGTTTAGGGAAATATGTTGTTTTCATCGTCTTTTTGAAGAATCCCCGTATATTTCAGAAAGTGAATATACCTTCCTAAGGCTGAAACTTCGGTCATTGGTAGCCTGTATAATGTAGAATAGAATGGTATATTCATATTGAAAATCATAGGTAGGTAACTTAATATTTTGATGCCTTGTTTAGGGAAATATGTTGTTTTCATCGTCTTTTTGAAGAATCCCCGTATATTTCAGAAAGTGAATATACCTTCCCCAGGCTGAAACTTCGGTCATTGGTAGCTTGGATTATGTAAAATAGAATGGTATATTCATATTGAAAATCGTAGGTGGGTAACTTAATATTTTGATGCCTTGTTTAGGGAAATATGTAGTTATCATCGTCTTTTTTAAGAATCCCCGTATATTTCAGAAAGTGAATATTTTTTCTCCAGGCTGAAACTTTGGTCATTGGTAGCCTGTATAATGTAGAATAGAATGGTATATTCATGTTGAAAATCGTTGGTGGGTAACTTAATGTTTTGATGCCTTGTTTCGTGAAATATGTTGTTTTTATCGTCTTTTTGAAGAATCCCCGTATATTTCAGAAAGTGAATATTCTTTCCCCAGGCTGAAACTTCGGTCATTGGTAGCCTGTATAATGTAGAATAGAATGGTATATTCGTATTGAAAATCGTAGGTGAGTAACTTAATGTTTTGATGTCTTGTTTCGGGAAATATGTAGTTTTTATCGTCTTTTTGAAGAATCCCGTATATTTCAGAAAGTGAATATAACTTCCCCTGGCTGAAACTTCGGTCATTGGTAGCTTGGATTATGTACAATAGGGTGATGTTTTAGTATCAACAATAAAAACAATAATAATAGTACTGGTAATTATTATATAATAATGTTAATGCTACTAATACCGATAATAATAAGCGTAATTGTCTTAATAATATTAATTAGAATAACAATAGTTATGGTAGTAGCAATAATGATAGTAATAATAACAATAGCAATATTAATAATAACATTGGTAATAATAATAGCAATAATAATAGTAGTAGTAATAATAGTAATAATAATATTAATAATAATGATAGCAATAATAATAGTAATAATATTAATAATAATAGCAATAATGTATTTAATGTATTTATTTATTTGTCATGTGCTACGAACAGCAATACACCAATATAGCACTAAGTCACAAAACAAATACAAGATATTAAGCTACATAATAATTGTTCAAAATACGTTTCAGCAGAATACGGCCTTTGTCAGATACCGACATTTTATGTTGCCTCGTTCTATACAAAGGCATATTAAATGTTATTTGTTCTATAAAATAGGTACTTATAATATTATATTGTAGCACTTTCTCTAAAAACTTCTTGTCACCGATTTTCCTTCTACGCTCCAGAGGTTCACAATTAAAAATGTTACACCAAAAATCATAGTCATATGAAGAATAAGGTAAGTTAAATTTAAAACACAAAAGTCTAGAAAAACACCTTGAGTTGCTTCAATACTACTTATTACCGTCTTGGTAATGGCATTCCAGACGGTGGAAGCGTAATCAAGTTTACTTCTCACCAGTACCTTGTACAAGGTTAAGAATGTGTCGATCTTGCTAAAATCATACCATTGGTTAAAAATGAAGCCTATTAATTTCCTGGCTTCACCTAATCGCTTAATAATATGCTCCTGGAAGCTTAATTTAAAATCAAAGTGTACACCAAGATCCTTTATTGCATCAACTTTTGTTATAGTATTACCATATATTTTATAGCTACTGACAAAGTATTGAGTTTTCTTCGTGAATCGTATGAACTTAGTTTACTGAGTATTGATTGTCATACAGTTATTTGTACACCAACGACTAACCCTGTCTAGATCTTTCTGTAACAAGCTATTGTCACATATATTGTTTACTTCTCTAAAGATTTTTAAGTCATCAGCATACAAAAGTATGTTGGAGTCTTTAAACTCCTTTACAATGTCATTAATAAAGATGTTGAATAATAAGGGACCCAATGGAGAACCTTGAGGAATACCGTTTGTAATGGTACAAATGTTAGATATAGCACCATCAAGTTTAACTCTAAAAGATCTGTTTGTTAAATTCCAACATTGTTTAATTTCCTAAGCAATATATTGTGGTCCACACTATCAAAAGCCTTTGCCAAATCTATGTAAATCACGTCGCATTGAGACCTGTGAAAAATACACCTTTGTACATAATTCGTTAATTGAGAAAGGTTAGTGACCACAGATTTGCCAGGTATAAAGCCATGTTGATTATCATTAATAACGTGCTTAAAATTAAACTGAAGATGAACACACACAATAGATTCAAAAATTCGGGCTATACAATTTAAAATAGTGATAGGTCCAGTTATCCAGTTTCGACTTAACACCTCCCTTGTATATAGGGATGATAAATGCTTCCTTCAACTCATCAGGGTAAACACCCTGCCTAAGAGATTCATTAAATAAATCGACCAGTACCGGAGCCAAGTAGTTTGCACATGCCTTAATTACAAAATTGGGTATCTGATCCACTCTTATAGCTGTATTGTTCTTAATTTTGTTAATTGCCCGAATGACGTCATCGGTCATGACAGTTGGAATGGTTATACTGTTAACATTGATAACCTCTTGACAACACTCCGAAGAGGATTTGCGTTGTAAATTGAAATTTCTATTAAAAAATTCACTAAAATACTGTACAATTAACACTTTGTCGTATATTAACACACCATTGTAATCTATGCAACTAACCTTATTTTCAGTTTTTTTTTTCTATTAAAAATTTTCCAAAAATAATTAGCATTATCATATGTACTGTCCTCTAAGTCTTTAAAATATTCTTTTTTGGCTGCATAATACATACATTTTACCTGCTTGCGAAGTAGAGAAAATTTCATATACCAATACTCATTTCCAGTTTTCTTGTATTTTATAAACAATCTGGCTTTCTTACTAATAAGGCTTTTAAGCTCTTTACTCATCCAAGGATCCCATTGTTTGCCCTTGTAGTTGTTCTGAGCAAATGTGGGAACGTGATCATTGAAACAATTGACAATATAATCGTACAAACTCTTTGTAAAATCTTGTACCTTCGTATACGTCGTGCCATTCACTGAATCATACATCTTTCTAAAGTCGGATACAATGGCCTCAAAATTGGCCTTCTGAAAACAATATTTGGTTATTCTGCTTGACAAGGCATAAGTCTTGGACTTATTACTAACATTTACATTTTCAAATAAATATATAAACGAAGGATGATATCTATCCGGTTTAATGAGATGCAACGAGTTACTTAACAAGTTACACCCTTGTATATTAGTGAGTAGAATGTCAAGTATCGAATTAGGTTTTTCAGTGACCACTTGTTCATTGATTTGCTTTAAAGAAAGCAGTTGAGTCAGTTCAATAATAGCATTTGCTTTCTGTTTTATGTAATAATTATTGGTTACTACATCGCCAGTTACCCAATTGATACCAGGAGTATTTGTGTCTCCTAAAAATATTATATTGCATTTTTTGTTTATAAAATAATCAGTGAACCAGTGGCAATACTCTATAAAAACGTTGGGTTTGGTATCCGGAGGTAAATAATGAAGAGCAAGAACTGTTTCAGCAAACCCTTGTACTTTGAGGTGACCAACTATAATATCTAAATTAGTGAAAGGGATGTCTAATTTGCGAAAATGTAATTCCTTTTTAATTAGTAAGGCAATCCCCCCACCTTTGCCGTGTTCGAGTTTTCTATCCTTTCTAAATACATCATAACCTACAGAAAGTTGCGAAAAGTACTCTCTATGTTCTTTGCACCACGTTTCAGTAACCGCCAGAACGTCGTAATTACAACAGTTAATTTCCTGTACTAATTGATTGAACTTTGTGTTAATACCATTGACATTTTGATAATAAATAGTAAATTGAGGATTTGTTATGGCCATGATCTTATTTTGGATAAGCTTCTGTCCCTAAAGCCATATCATTTACAACACCTGGCATGGCTCCATCCATCTTATAACAATCCACAATTTTATCATCTAATCGTTTGCCGTAGAACTTAGAGTAAAATATACCTTCCGGCCAGAAATTTTGATTATCAATTACTTTAAAGTCTTCCTGAGCTACAAGTACATAGAAAGAAGAGTACCCCTCATACTTAGTTTTTAATTTCACACATTTTTTTATTTTAACATTAGCATTGTCACTGATGTAGTGAACGATATCGTCACACGACACATTCTCCTCAAGTCTGGTGACGAAAAGCGGTTTGTCAATCACAGGTTTTTTAAGGATCTTCAGCTTGTCGGATATCTTCTTACCTTGTACAAGTTCCGTTTTACCTTTATTATTTACCCTAGTATTCACTTCACTTTTCCCATTGTTTGAGTTGTTTATATTATCAACTTGTTTAGGTTTCCTATAAGATACTGCCGTCCATTCATTTGCACTTCTACCACCTATGCTACTCGGCATCACAGTAGGCGACGTTTTATTAAGTTCAGTCTCACTCCCTTGTACCGACATCGTGGTCTTCTCACTAGCCATTATTTTTTCCCCATAGGTTTTAATATTACTGGATTGCCTTAACACCTGAACAAGTTTGCAATTTTCCTCTTTCAAAGAAATGACTTCCGCTTTTAAAGATTCAAATTGATCTGTCATCCATTGTAATTTTGCCATAATTAATTCATTGTTTTCACTTACCACTTGAGCACAGTTACAGAATAATATAATAATAATAATAGTAGTAATAATAATATTAATAATAATAATCATAATAATACTTCGTAGCAGATGTCTGCTAACATCACCGTTAATTTGACGTCTTTTTTATATTCTTTGTACTGGCAACCCTGCGTTTCCAGGTTGCTTTGTTGCAATTGTCTGCTAGAATGTCTGCTAGAATCACCCGCCTGATTTGAATATTATTTGAAATCAATTTTGTGACATTTTCTATTCCTCAATAGTACAATAAATAGAGTGTTCAGTAAACAATATGAACAAGAAGAATTATTCTGAATATTCTTACCTGTCATTATTAATGCACTGCTCAATAAGATGGATACTGCTCACCGTTGTCCCGTGGCTAGGCTCGTGAAATTCTGTAAAACTCGAAGCGGACGTAGTTCAGTTGGTACAGCGCAGAGATTCTACCAGTAATTTGTTTTCGGGGGTGTAAAGCCAGGGAGGGCATGCACGGTTTCTATCGATTTTTGACAGTATAAATTTTAAAGTTTACAGTTTTCTAGAAAATGTTGGGGGTGACACTCCCACAGGGGGTCTGGCAGAATCACTGGTAGAACGTTAGATTCTCATTCAGAAGGTCCTATGTTCGATACCAGCGACGGAGGGTTTCTCCACGGATTTTCTTCAGTCACATCAGGCAAATGCCGGATGATGCCTTCAACTTACACTCTGGTCGACTTCTTCCCTTCCTGACCATCCTGGCTGAGGTTTACCACAGTTTTTCCTCAGTCACGTCAAGGAAATGCCTGGATGGTACCTTCAACTTAGGCCTTGGCCCTACCCGCACCCTTTCCCCTCCCCTGAGCCAGGCTGAGCCTTAGATGCCTGAAAGTAATGATTGAAGTTCAAGTTCGAACCTCACGGGCGGCCATCCTGACAGATTTTCCAGGGTTTTCCTCTTTACTAAGCGAGTACCGGAATGGCACGTAAGTAAGATCCTGACCGCTACATTTCCCATTCTTTCCTTTAGCATATGCCGGTCCGATTGGAAGTTGCTTAAAGTTATATTCCAATTCAATTCAACAAGAGGCAATCCAACGTGATATTAAAAAAAAACAGCAATACATCAGATCATTTATTGTAGTATTTTCCTATCTTGTACACAAGAGCAGAAGAGAATGGACCGCACCACATACAACGTCTACTAAGAATAGGGCTTTAACAAAACTTCTTTTGATTTTGAAACTATCATCCCCAACAACGCAAGATGACACTTACCTAAAATAAATGCTTCATTCCTAAATGTTTAATGTTTAAAATAAATATTTAAAAAAATGTTGCTGCAAATAACAACAGAATCTTTAAAATACCAAGAAAGAATAAACAAACAATGAAAGGAACGTCTGACTAACTCCACTGATACAATGGAAGGAACAACGGATGCAAGATGTTAATCCCGCGCGACTACCCTCCCCACACCATCGGTTTCAACGCGAGGTCACTTCCTCCCTGCGCAATGCTTTCTTCATCCGTCAATTCATAGGTGGCGCTAGTTTCTACATGAAACAATTGAACGCTAAAGGGTACGAAGGGTGCACTGCATATATCCATGGCCGAAGGAGGCAAAAAAGGTCACATGGGAAGGAAAAAACGTTATATGATCAGTCCTTAAGATGGCCGACCTTCTGGTAGGAAAGGAAATAGGAGATGAAGGGTGTATTTAGGATGCAGCTTAAGTGTATAATATAGTGTATAAGTGAATATGAATTACACCCCCAATAACTTAAGACACCCTCCTTTGACTACATTCCTGGCGTACTGCCTGCCATACAGAATAATGAATGTTAGTCGCTGGGAAGGAGATGGAGGAATGCCTAAATAATAAGTACTCGACGTGCCTTGTTGAGGCAATGGATAAACAGAGACTCGACTCCAACTTTAAAACAAATGGAAAGATATGTTTGCTTTGCTATTTTCACATACTTTTTCTTTAATTCATCTTGTCTTTAGATCTTGCAATGTTAACTCATTTCCTGACGTCATACAATGATGAAATATTGCCAATACAATATTTCATTGTTATCAGCCCACAACACTGTTACGTTTGACTGGTTGCAGAACGCTTTAGGATTTGCGTGACAAACATCCGCTTGGGAAAAAGTATCTGAACACCGAAATAACTCGAACAAATCTAGAACGTTTTAAAAACATACTTTTCTTAAACAATTCGTACCAAAAAGAAATAAAAAATATTTTTTTTCTGTTTTTTCTCAAGCTGATCTTGTGATCCAAATCCTAAAGTGTTCTGCAACCAATCAAATGAAACGTCGTTCGGGCTAGTATTTATTTTATGATAAGGAAAAAAATACTAAAAAATATGCTTTTAAAACATATAGAAATGTATAAAATTAACGGAATATTGTATTGTCACCCGACTTACGTCACCGTGCAAAATTTCATTATTATATGACGTCGGAAAATGAGTTAAATTAACGTTACAAGATGTGAGGACACGATGAGCCATTGTGAATTAAAGAAAAGTATGTAATGATATTGGTTTCAACGTTCGTTTAGCGAATGCAAAATTGCATACCCTTTCAAAGGCGATAAGAAGATAAAATACCTCAGTGTGTTTTTACTCAGTAAATGGTATTATCTCAGTCTAACTTTGTGATAGAAATCAAAAAAGTAATTTGATTCACAGTATCATGAACGTTGTAATCATGAACACTTACCTCTCGAATCAAGATCTCTTCTAATATTGTAATCCCAACGAAATTTCTGTCTTCGCAATGGCCTTATTTCCTCCGGTTTTCCAACCACGAACATACTCCTCGTTTTCCCCCATCCGAGCTACATTACCTTCCCATCTTAGCCGTCGTAATTTCATTTATTCTTCCAACACTGGGTAAGTCGCCTCCATTCTCCAGTCATCTCGTATATCTTTGTCAAAACCTAATTTTCAAACACACGCAATTTATGTTTATCTCCTAGAGTCATCTTTCGCAACAATAAAATATTACCGGCAGAATAGCAGAATTATTTTTAAAATAGCATATTCTAATGGAAAGAATCGGTAGTGGTGACCAAGCAACACCTTGTTTCAATCCGCTGTCAATCTCGAAAGTATTTGATATATTATTTATTACCTATACATATTCGGCTTATGGGGTCTCTGAGACACATCTTCAGTAGCTGAACAGTATGCTTTCGAATTCCAGATCATACTAGGATATTACATAGTTTTCCCCTTTTGATAGAATTATATGCTTTCTAAAAATCAATGAACAAGCGGTGAAACGTCCCAATGTATTCCCATTACGTCTCAAGGCAAAAATCTGGTCCAACGTAGAACTATTTCTTTTAAATCCACATTATTTCATCTATGTATACGCTTAGGCGTGTTAGCATTATATTACTCAGAACTTTTGTGACGGTCACATAATTACTTGTGGAGAATCATTGCATAGTGTCCGCACACTTTTGTACAGTTATTGTATGATAAATTTTAGCTTTACATCCATTCCGTGCGAATTGACGTTTCCCGGCCGCGCCTGAAGCGAACACGGATGGATGCATGGAGAAAAAAGTTTTATTGAGGTGGCAACACTGGACGACTTCAGATGTACTTTTGCAATTCCATGGCGACGAACGTACGGAAGTGAAGCTCGTCGAAAACTAGTGTGGTTTGAATGACAATATTGTGAAAACCAACTAAAAAACTGTATCCCCGTGAAGTACATATCCCGGATTAAATTGAAATGTAGAAATTCTCAAGATTATCCATAAGTAGTGGCTTATACAGGATAAGTATTGTGTGCCTTCGAAGTAGCAGGGAACTGTCAGCGGCTACTCAGGTAATGTTTTTTATTATTTCCATTTTGATATTCTCCTGGAATGGATATGAACTGTGATTGTGAATACTGAATACTGTGAAAAATAGTGCTAATGTTACGAAACGAATATTCTACGCCGATATTTTAAATAGTTAGAATCGTGCGTTTGTCTTGTCTGTACAGATAACAAAGACAGCAATAGCGGGACAGTGCGGATTGTTGCCGGCGGTCACGTGACATATTTACTGCGACGCAATTGTTGACATAACTCATGCTTGTGCATTGATCGCAACTGCAGATAGATATATTTTAGATAGTTATATTGTCAGTGGGCATAATAAAATAAGAATTTGGTACTCAGGATCCTACCTACGCTATTTAAAAAAATAAAAATAGGCTGTAGTAGTAGTAGCTTAAATCGACATATTACGTAAAACAGATTCTGGTAATTGAGTCAGGTTGTCATTCATAGAATATAATTATCGTATGCCACAGTAGCTTGGTACCGATAGTTTGAACCACAAAAAAAAGTTGTGTATGATTTAGTGAATGGCATACCGAGAAAGAACATTAGCTATCCGGCTCAAATATAAAAAGGAAAGAAAAAAAGTTTATTTCTGACGAATTATATATGTAGATTAGTAGGTCGCATATAGAGTTACCGTAAGTGTTGCGGTGTGAGTTTTGAATTGCTGTGTCATATTCTCTGTTATTGTTCATTTTACTCCAAAGAAAATTAATGAAAGGAGATGACCATACGACGTTGAGAGAAATTGTATACGTATTGAAATCGTGTTTATGGCAATACATATTTTCATAGAGTGACGTCACTTTCCGTAATTGTTTCAATATATTTCTAAGTCAATATACCAAGCTCTTTGCATCTGAAATAAATGCGTTACTACGTTGCGGGTAATAATAACGCCACGTTAATTGAAATTTCGTATCTGAGTGTAAGATAGCGTTAATAAGTATCGTTTGGCCATAACGAGACTGCACATATTTCACCTGTAAGTCAAATAATTCAGGTTTTGTAATTTTCTGAAATGTGTTAAGGTTATCGGTGTGCACACGTATACGCTAAAAATAATACCCGTAATAATATTGTAACGTTGAGCTCAGCGGGAAACACGGTAATCAAGGTACTGACGT
>JAGDQP010023133.1:0-29562 GCA_022664845.1 Lepisma saccharinum
GGTTGTGTTGTGTATATGATTTAGTGTGTCTGAGGAAGCCGAGTGTTTTGGTAGTCGGCGAAAACGTTTACAAAAATTTTAATTTTTTAAAATAAATTGTAGTGCTTTGCTCAGCCATTATTTTATTTTACATTTGGTATATAAAAGCAAAGCTTTCGTATGGAGAATATCATAGGTTTTACGACATTGTTGACACATAAAGTGCTTTTCTCACGAGTGCGTTTTCTTCGTACTCTCCACTGACAAAGGTGACACATATTGGTTTGTCTGTGCTATCACTGCACACACATAACTTCACTACATAATTTTTACTAAATATTGTAATTAAGTTGGGGAAGAGGGGGGAAGAAAGAGAAGATGCCTCACTGATTATAACAGGGTTTGACTGCTGATTGGCCACCAGCAATTGGGGAATCCTGGTACCCTATTGTTTGGTAAGCGGCAATTGGAGAAAGGTGTTAGTCTATTGAACTAGGATTGTCATGCTTCTTTAAGTTGAATAGGTAGACCTGCTTTCTTTTTCTTTTGGAGAATAAAATGGTTGACATAAAAGGGCGATTTCAGTTGTGTGAAAATGAAAAAGATGATCTGTTTTATTATGTTTCTCACTAAGCTTCCAGGTGTGTTTTTACTTATTTTCGAGATAAACATGAATTTATGGATCAAGCATTGTAAGAGTTCTCAGAGTAGATGAAAAAGCATTTTGTTTGGATGGATTTCTTTTGTGTGTGATGGTTCTATGACATGCTTTTAAGTGAAAAGAGAGCTGTTTAAATACCTTAGGGGTCCTGTTACCTGGTGACATGATTTGAAAGAAGCTTTTGGGTGTATTCTTCGTCATATTTACGTTTCCGTTGTATTTGCTATGTTAACAAGAGTATAACTGAACGTTGAGCTTCGTTGACCGGCCTAGTTAGCTTGGCAGTTAGAAGATATGTTATTGAAAATTAAGACATTTCTTCTTTTGTCGAGAAAGAAGTTAATAGAACATAGTAAATGGAGATTCATAAACTTGAATTTTCTGTTAAAACCTTGATGGGCTCTGTCAGTAAGATGAAAAGCTGAAATAAATAATATTATTGAGCCGTTAGTTTGTAGACATGAACTGGAGAAAAGGTTTTCCAGTGTGAACTGTAATTGGTATCGGTTTTCTTTATATTTTAGCAGTTATCTAATAATTGAAAAGGCCTCGTTAAGCTATTGAATTTGACAATTTTTGAGATAGTTTCGTTTGACACTAAGTTCTTTATTGGGTGGATTTCAAAATTTATGCTTTATCCTAAACGTTTTTTTTTGCTGAAAAGTGAATAAGGCGATTGAAACTGAAATTTGAAAAGAAACAGTCTTTCCAGAAATTTCTTATCTTGTACTCTGATTCAAAATATAGCGGGTTTATTTTGAAAAGACTATCAGATTACTTTCAGTATTACTGTTGCTAGTATCTGAGATTTCGCGTGTGCTTTTTTAGCTGAAGAGTTTGAAGAAGTTTATTGTAAAATTTGTGTTGGCATTCTTTGATATTTTCATCAAACTATATCAAGGTAAGAAAAAAAAACTATTTTTTTCATAGACTCATTTAATTTTATACACTTCCCTGCTGGGCTTATTTACCTTTTTATATTTTGAAGCCATTGGCGCATTGAATTATTTTGAAGGTGATAGAAAATAAGTTGTATTATTTATTTATGGCCAACGTATTGTGCTGTTTGAAGTTGCATACTAACAAGTATCGATGCTTCAAAGTGATTTTTTGATCAAACTTGGTAGAGGAGTACGATACATCGGGAAAACAGCAGAATTGAAAGTGCTTTCGTTCATAAAGACGGACGCAGTGGCCAAAAGTTTGGTTCATAAGAATAAGCATTTATGTTGTGATATAAGTAGGAAAACACGTTTATTTAGAAAATGTTTGAAATAATGGAAACAAATACACATTAATGGATATCGGGTAAATGCACCATCTTTTAGGGCAGGCGTGTGCAACTTGGAACAGTGGGTGGGTCAGTCACTGAGCACTAATTGGCGTCGCGGGCCTCACTGTTGATATATTAATTTTACTACAATTTAATAGTATTACATTTAATGATGGAAAATGTTCATCGCAATTAACATCAAAATAACACAAAACAGCTGTTATAATGGTACCCAAAATATTTACTCACTAAAGAGAAGCAGAATAATGTATTTACAGTTACAATTTAAGTGGGAAACTTGACCCGACATGTCCTGAATCAGACTCTCAGTGTTCGGGGTACACTAGATGTTCCAACACGGAGGCAGTTTTCAAGGTGGACATGTGTTATCCTTGACCTCGTCTTCGACTTGACCCGCTTCATGCACGAGAAGAATTGCTCACATAGATATATGCGGCCAAACAAGCCATGGTCCTCATGTGGAAAAGAGCTAAGTTGGGGTACTTGTTGCATGGAAAGTATTTCGCATAAAAATCTTGTAAGCAGGTGCAGGTGTCCAAAATACCCCTTTCAAAGCAACATCCTCCTGAAGTTCAATGAGCAACATCTGCAAATTGTCAGGAGTATTACTAACGTCAACGCTGAATGGTGATGAGAAAATATTGAATTTCACTTCCGCCGTACTGAAGTCTCTAAATCGGACATTAAGTTCTTCAAACAAATCTGCCAATGAATTTGCGTAGAGAGGGAGGTTATAGAATGATTTATAAAGCTACAACAGGGTTGGAAAGTGGGAATCACTTTCATTCTTCATTTGTGTCTGCAACTTTGAATTCAGATCATTCAAGTGACAGGTAATATCCACAAGGAATGCAACGTCACACAAACACTTTTCATCGCTTAACTGCGTCATAGGTTTTCTTTTCATGTCCATGAAAAGTGCCATCTCTTTTATCAGATTATAGAAACGCTGCAGCATCTCTTTCTTGCTCAACCAACGTACTTCAGAATAGCAGATCAGATCTTCCTCCTCCATTTCTAGTTCGTCCAGAAAGGCTTTAAATTGGCGGTGATTGAGGCCTCTTGACTTTATGTAGTTCACACAAGAAACCACTGTATTCATGACATGGGCAAATTTCAACGTTTTGGCACGAAGATTCTCCTGGTGTAAAATACAATGGGAAAAACACACGTTACTGATATAAAATTTTCTGTCAACTATTTCCTTTATTTTTGTTACAGCCCCTACATTTAGTCCAACCATTGAGGGAGCTCCATCAGTCGATACCCCACACAGTTTTTCCCATTTGAGCTCAAATTTGTTAATTGCGTGTTTTATCTCATTGAAGATATCTTCCCCCGTAGTGCTCATAGGTTCCAAGGCAAGCATTTCTTCTGTGCTATGAAAATCTTTATCCACCCCTCGCACGAGAATAGTCAACTGGGCTGTGTCAGTGGCGTCACAGCTTTCATCCAAAGCTATTGAGAACGCCTCGAATTCATTGACAAGATTCTTTATGCTCGATACAATATCGTCTCCTATGTTATATGCACCTAGCAACTATCCAGCGCGACAAACTGATGTATTTAAACAAGCTGCTTTAATCTGGACATAAAACATCTGCAACTGAAACCAAACACTCTTTCACAAAGTCACCATCAGAATAAGACTTGCATTGTTTTGCAATTTTTTCACTAACAATGAAACTAGCGCGAACAATTTCATTAATATCGTCGTTTTGCTTTTGAAGAGTAGTGCTGAACACAAACACTTTTCTTCAGGTTATTTATTTTGTCTTGGCGAAGCTGCCCTTGCAAATCATCAAAGCTAGAATATTTTGAAGTGTTATGTCTCTTGATGTTATAATCCTTCATTATAGCAATAACTTCCTGACAAATAAGACAATGTGGCTCACCTCTCTCATTGACGAAAAAGTAATCATGAGTCCACTTTTCGTGAAAGACGCAACCTTCGGTATCAACTTTCCTTTTCTTCTGTGATGATAACATTATTAACTATACCTACTAAGTTAGCACAACACAACACAAAAATCACACAAACACTACACATCGCGGTACAGTCACCTAACACTGCATTACACACAAGGAAGTTGTTAACAGTGCAAACATTCCTGCGCAGGCAAGAACAAAAAATCCAACTGCCGTGGCCATGAACCGTTATCTTTCTCGTGAGCCGTACTCGAAGTCGGTGTTGCCAAGTTAGCGTCTTTGTCGCTAGATCTAGCAATTCTTATACCGCGCTTGCCCAGGGCTTCTCTTCACGGCGTTGCCACGTTTCACACTGCGTGATCGATGGAAAATTTCCTGTTCACTCTTAACAGATTTTGTAAGAAAGATAAATTAAAATAATTCTTCCCGCGGGCGGCTGTTGCACATGACTGTTTTAGGGTGTACGTTCGTCATGGCCGCCAACTTAAAGTCGGCCATCTTGAATCTTGCCCGATTTTCTTTAATAGGAAGGGAGTCATGTAACATATCAATCTGGGCTAGAATTTTACCAGAAATACAATGGAGACGTTAGTTTTGACATAAATTTATTTCTTAGAGAGATAATGAGATGTTACATTAGTGCGCGAAGTTGATTGAAAAGTGGTAGCTGATTTCGGTCATAGCAGCGATAACATTTTAGTTAAAGTAGAAGAGCAATATAGCTGCTACGCTATTTTTGCCCATCTCTATTTCGCACCTGGTTTTCAAGATTTTACTGATAGTTTTCTGCCTCGTTTATCTATTTTATAAATGTGTGATTCCTTCCAGATATCAAATCCGGTCTAAAGTAGATTTTCAAATTGTTGGCGTGTATTACTTTCTTCCAACTTCCGATACAATTATTCTGAAGTAAAGGGATTGCTTTTTAATTCTCTCTTCGCATTATGTAACATTTTTTCAAGCAAAACTTTATCACCTAGCAATTAGGGACAGAATTAGGGAATAATTTTGTGCATATTTGTACCTGAAAAAGCGTGAAAAAAATATTTTTTTAAAAAGAATTTTAAATATTATAAATATTTGTGTAAATTGTATTGAACATAATTTAGGAGTCAATAGAAATCATAAATATCAACGCGACAGGTGCGTTATTTCTGCTGCTACTTCTTTACGTTCAGATTTCATCAGAATCAATAATTAAGAATCGTTTGTTTAACCAAACCACATAAAATTACAGTTACATCAATATCTTGTACGAAAATATTCACAAACGTCTTAACACATGGCCATAAGAAACACTGCAGATAAAAAAAGAACTGCTTGCATTGCCAAGCTCGTTAAAAGGACTTAATAGTTATGAGGACTATCATCTAGCATTCCAGGTTCACTTTACTGCAAAATCGTTTATAACAGAGGCTACATTTAAATCATTTAATTTGCACAATATTAATCATTATAATGCCAATGTGACTATTAAAATGACTGCAATCATTAGTGTTATTTGGAAAATTCATTTACTTTAGAATGAATGCGCAAGTGGCCCATTAGCAATTTTCGACCCGTAAAATATTTAGCACAGATCGCACAAGAAACAGGCATGATTTCCAAGTGCTTATTGATGTGACAGAGAAGGTTAGTCTTGCTTGTAAACTGTTTGCCACATTCGTTGCACGAAAATGACTTTCCTTCTCGATGAAAGCGTTCATGGTCCAATAGTAATTTTCGAGAGAGAAATATTTTGCTACAGACACTGCAAGAAGAAGGTTAGATGCATATGTGACGTAGAAGCTTAGGTTTGTTTGTAAACTGTTTGCCACATTCGTTGCAAGAAATTAACTTTACTTTAGAGTGATTACGCAAATGATCCGTTAGTGAATTTTGACACACGAAACTTTTGTAACAGATTCCACAAGAAAATGATTTAATTCCCAAATGTTTATTTATATGATAAAGGAGAAGATCCTTCCGCCTAAACTGTTTGCCACATTCGTTGCACGAAAAGAATTTAATGTTTGCGTGGGTCATGATGTGGCGTTTCATATCTGCCTTTTGGTAACACCGTTCATCACAAAGGCTACACATGAAGGAGTTCATTTCCATATTATTCTTCAAGGGCAAACCAAAGTGACTGTTAACAGGAACGTCCCTATTGGATTCCGAAGAACAAAAGAATTTGGGAATAGAATGGAGAGAAATATGCGCCTTAAGATTTCCTTTCCAATTGAAAAATTTTCCACATTCCATACATTCGAAAGAGTCTTTACCAGAGTGTCTACGAAGATGCGAAGTATGGGAACGTTTATAGGCAAAACTTCTCTTAGAGTGGATACGCATATGTTGAGTGAGACTAAATTTGTATACAAATTCTTTAGGACATAGAGAACAAGTATACTGACTTTCACGGGTGTGAGTATTCATATGTTTATTAAGGGTCTCTTTACGGTAATATCGTTTTCCGCACTCTCTACATTGAAACTCTTTAGTATCTGAGTGCATCATCCGATGTCTTTTAAGATTGTACTGATGCGAATATTTCCTCCCGCACTTCTCACAATAGCAACCAATATCTTTTGTTTTTGTTCTATGATTTCTATTGCGCCTAATATGTCCAGCAAAGTCTCTTCTAGTAGAAAATCCTAAACAACACTCCATACAAAAGAAAGGTTTAACACCTGAGTGACATCTCATGTAGTGGTCTTCTAGGATATTCTTTGCTCGAAACTTTCTTTTGCATACGTCACACGTAACATGATTTTCAGCAAAATGGTTCTTTATATGACTATTAAATTTATTTTTAGAATTGAAATGTTTCATACAGTTTTTGGATTCATGTGTGAACTGAGGAACGTGAATATTCTTCAGATGCGAGGCTAAACCAGACTTGTGCGTAAAACATCCACCGCACTTATCGCAAAAGAAAAGATTAGTTCCCACACGGGATTTAGGATACCTTTTTTCTGAACAGTGTTTCTTATATTCTTTGTTAGTGTACAATGTTGAGGTAAAGTGAGTTCTCATATGTGTCCTAAGTCTACTCTTTCGAGTAAACTCGTTACCACAAATTGCACAAACAAACAGCTCAACAGAAGAATCATTTGTAGAGAAGCAATTCCTGTGTAAGGAAGACATGTTACTATCTCCAACGTTTTCACTAGTATCAATTTCAATTCCATCATTTTGTTTTTGATCTAAAACAGAAAATATACCTTCCTTTGTATGATTATACTCATGTTGAGGAAGACTGTTTTCGTATGTAAACTGTTTTTCACAATAAGCACAACAAAATATTGCTTCAGTTTCACTAGATGTTTTCGACAAAGCTGGAAACATTTGCAATTCCTGGAAAGCACTTGAGACAACTTGGCGGTGTTCCTGACACCTAGAACAATAAAATAGAAAATGACAAAGTATATTAAAGTTTTAAATATATGGTGAGAGATGCCAAAAACTATCTATTGCATCATATGAAAAAGTAATTAACAAAGGCGACTCTCTAATGTTTATCTTCTGTCGAAAAATACACATTACTTGTTTTTAAGTGTGGCGAGAGCACATGCCTCATTCTTTACTAAACATTTATCATAGCATTCTAACACAAAGACAAAACAAACTAAATAAGACTACACACATCGATAAAACTCTCATATTTATCATAAAAGTAGCAGATGCAAAGAAGTGTCTTCAAAACAAGAAATACATTCTTTTGTCAAAAGTAAGAATACCTATTTCACTCTACCTAAAACGTACAAAGTTGTTCCCGACATCCTTACAAATGCTGTCCATCTCCTCCATAAACAACGGCGCATGACCGGTTAGTTTAGCAAATTATAAGAGCAAGCAATAAAGTTCTCTCATATTTTCACATGGTCGAACTGCATGCGCTCTCCAAATCATTCGTTCAGACGAGAGACAGATAAAAGAAAGGTAACGTATGAGTGAGTGTCTCATTCTGATGGCTACTGGTAGTGTGTTCGCCACGGTTGCGTCAGTGAGAACAGGTCAAACTTGGATAAAGCAAACACCGTTACACGGGCCAGTATGCTATAAAGTTTAAAACGAAAGGAATGCTAGTGCAGCGGGAAGAAAAAAGATGTGCCTTGCAATTTGTAAGGATGTGGTACATGAGCGTACAGTATAACGATGGTTTAATAAATATAAGTACGTCGAAGAATCTTTACATCGCGTACAAGACACCCTCAAATCATAGACAACGAGGCACTAGAGGCTGTTATGAAGGCCAATAATGGTCAAATATGTGAATCATTAGGGGGGTGCATTTTGCAATGCGGAAACCATTAGACACTTCCATAAGATTGGGAAATACTATAAAGCGTTGTGATAGGATTTACAAGAATTGACTACAGCTGAACAGGCGACACGAGAAATGCCCGTGTTTCCTTGCTATCTTGTCAGAAGAAAGGCCCCCCTCTGGACAGAATGAGGACCTGCGATGATAGGTGAGTTCTTTACGATATTCTCCGGCCTCATCATCATTGGTTTCCACCACATGAACCTCTTACCAATCAACCAAAACCATCACTAAATAAACAGAAGATTGTGCTCTGTATTTAGTGGACTGCCCTGGGTATCGTGCATCACGACATGCTTCCACAGGGTCAAACAATCAAAGCACCTGTGTGCTCGCAACATTAGAACGTGTTCAAGAGAAATTTAATACCTTAAAGCCTGCTCTTGTGAACCGCACAAATGTCATTCTGTTATAGAGCAATGCAAAGCCACGGGTCACCCGTTATAACATTATTCCATTTGGTTGGGAAACACAAATACATTCGCTACATTCCCTCTGACGTTGCACTTAGGGATGACCATTTGTATAGTTCCTTAGGCAAAGCTTCTGCGAGGACGTCAGGTCTGAACCCTCGCGGAGGTGATACACGCACTGAATGATTTCTTTGTTTCACGATGTCCTAAGTTCCACTACCGTGAGTTCGCGAGCGATGACCGTAGATCATTGTAGCTAATAGCGCTATTGCTGATATTGTATAGGCACGTCTTAAATCATGTTATTGCATTAGTTACTCTTTGTAGGTCAGAACATTATTGTCTGTCTCTGTATAATCAGAGTTGTAGTCTACTCATTTCCTTTATCTCAGCAAACTTTATGGTTGAGGGTGTAGGGCATCAACAGATTCCCCTACATAAGAATTTTATTAAGAAAAAATCAATGTAATTTAATAGGGTAATGCAAAATCCCTCTAAGGAACATTCTTGAATCACAAGTGGATTTTCCTTAACGGACATGTCGTGTTTCATCATTTCTCGAGATGAAGCATCATTTTTGAGTTTGTAGAACTATTTTGGACCCCTCTAGCTCCAAAACTAGACTTTAGAATATGAAAGTAACATTTGGAGGTTTGGCTTCGAAGTTACCATAAATGTTTAGATTCTGATTTTCGTTCGCTACGCATTTTTTTTCTTCTAAATATCAAATTTAAAATCTGCATGTGGATACACGTATTGTGAGTACTTTATATCTAGCGGCCTTTGAGTTACTGGTAATTCGCAGCATTGTCGATATTCAGGCAATCAAAATTGGATATATCAACTCTCAAACATTTTAAAATATCGAAGTTGTATAAAGATTATTTTTGTTCGCCAGTAGATACATTGTTTCTATGCATATAGTTTCCGAGACATAATACTGTGATTAAGACATCCACCTCGTTCTCATATTTTGTGTCAGATCTTCATGTCAGATACTTCTCGAACCTTGGTGATAGACTCGCCCCTCTTATTCGATGAACTTGCAGTATGACTATCGAATAATAGTTTAATTGTATGCACGGCGTGTAGTCCGTATATCCTTTTGCAACAGCAGTAATAGTATCAGACATATAATCGAACTTCTGAGAGTATTATACTATAGAGTGGAGGCCTAAGACAAGTTAGGACCCGGGACAACACAATCGTGAAAGCACACTGCTACTATTTGCCGTAATATCCTACTTCGTCATTATTCCTAGCCCCGCGGTAAACCGGTGGGCTGCCCGGGGACTACTTGCACTGAAATTCAAAGTGCACATATCTCCCAAAAAATCACAGTATGTTTCAGTTTTACCACATTTTTAGTGCATAATATATGAACTTTTCGTGAAATTAATATGAACCACACCACATTTTTAGTGTACAACATATGAACTTTTGGTGTGCTGATGCCCAATTCATGCACAAAAAGTACACTTAATAGTGGAAAATGTAATAAAAGTGATATAAAAACATGCTCTGGGTAATGTGCACTTCTATAAATATGAACTTAATGTGTGGAAAATATGCACTAAGGATAACAAGCCAATAAAAAGACACATTGAGCTAAAAAGAACCTCACAATTTAAAGTTCACATGCGTTCATATAAAGTTGATTTTTGGTGAATTTATTGTGCTTTTCGTGGCAGGAGATTTTCAGTGTAGGCAAGACGGCGAACTTCTTCATTCACTATTATAACCTATGCATGATAATGAATATTGAGATTGTGCAGAGTCATGCTTTCAACCATTCGATTACAGTCAAGCGCACTGCTAAAAGTCCTGAGACGGCATAGGGCATTGCGTCGCCGATCACCATCGCGGAACTGTACTGATTTATCTTAACGAGCGATTATTCACTTGTGTCGGCGACCGACTCACAGTGGGACGAAAACCCCCAAAACACGGCGAAATTAATACCGTCTGAACGCTGAGGAGATGTAGCTTGAATCTTTCTCAGAGGCTGATATATAGGTGTGCTATCTGCTTCACACTCACGTAGTGTATGTTTCACCTTGACGAAAGCGTTAAAAACAGTTGTTTAACGGGTGGTTGCTTATATCACAGGGAATTTTTCATAAGTTAGGCTATAATGATGTAAATTAAATGAGTTAATGATGTCTCCCCCAAGTATAAACCAAATGCTGTTGATGGTATCAAGCCTAGCTTACTTATTTTTGAAGCAAAAGTACATGTAGGTATGGTATAAACATAATTATCAACACTATTAATAAAACAAAACGTATTTCAAAGCACGGCAAAACAAACGTAACCAAAAATGTGGAATAAGTAAATTATGGAATGTGGAATAGGATTGTGAAAAAAAAAAAAAAAATAACAGAGTATACCAATTATCTTTCCAGACGTCCATTTTCAAATGGGTCTTTGTTCATGCACCATAAATGTTAGGAAATTGACACAAACACTTTTTAATTGACACACCATTTCTAATTTTTAAACGCTAGGTATGCAGGTTCAAATTTGCGTTCAAATTTGCAGGTATGAATATCTTAAAATAGTTGGAGTAGTTTATCAATATTTTACTTCTGCAAAAAATATTGGTAAAGATAA
This sequence comes from Lepisma saccharinum, assembly GCA_022664845.1. Classification (NCBI taxonomy): domain Eukaryota; kingdom Metazoa; phylum Arthropoda; class Insecta; order Zygentoma; family Lepismatidae; genus Lepisma; species Lepisma saccharinum. The sequence continues at coordinate 11,199 of JAGDQP010023133.1, forward strand.
AAAAATATATACATCCTTTACTGTTAATCATGTTTCTTGTAACAGAATTTAGTTTTGTTACAGATTTTCTCTTTCCTCATTATTTTTACTCGCTATTTGAACATTTTATACTCGTCTTTTATTTTCTTGTCTACGCTCCTCGTGAACGCATTGCATTATGAGTTGGATATCCGTTCGCGTTGATATCTGGCATTGCTTGCCAGTTTTGAGTGTTATTGTAAGTGGGTTCGACTTCTATTTTTGTTCTGTCTAACTCCCCACTTTGCTGTCGAATGGAATTAGAACTCACCCAAGATTACTTTTCTGGTCAGCATTGTGTGTAATCTAGTTAAGCTATTCTTTTCTGCAGTTATTTTTATGTGGTCGCCACTTTGGGCGCTATTTAGGTTTGACCGATTCAACCGTAGTACAAGTCGGCCATTTCGCTCTCATTGAGTGTTATTAGAATTCTCGGTTCTGGAGATCGGGAATTTGGTTATGCCCGAGTGGTATCGTGCTCGGATGTAATTTGTAGGTAGCTATATTATTCTACTATGGGAAGCAACTTTTCCAGGACAAAATGACGCGGTGCAATTCTACGATCTGTGAGTATTATAAGTTTGTTCTCTATCATTGAATGTTACTGTTCAAGAATTTATCCTATTAGATTATTTTTTCGAGTAATAAATGTTAATCGCTTCTATTAAAATTACTTGCTTTTTCATTCACCTGCATTAACTAGTTGATACTATCAGTGAGTTCTTTACTTTTTAGTAACCTGCTTGGGGACACCCGGGCTAAACGGTTTGGTCACCCGGAGTTCCATTTCTCATAATCGTTCCTGTCATTTGGCACGAATTTATTCATGTTAAATGTCGGGTAGATATTGAATTGTCGCTTCGAGGGACGGCACTGTTTAGAGATTGCTTGACACGATCCTTCTCGGGTCGGGATGGTACTGCGATCATAAGACAGGGTTGGTTTCTTCTTTTATCTGCAGATACATTTTTTTAACATAATTATGGAATGGAGGGAGCGCTCTGCCGTTGTTGATTGTAAATGGCGGAAGACAAGGAAATAAATGACATTTTTAGGATTTTGATTGTACAGTCTGCGTCTGTCCCACCTGCTCCCTCTCTGTCTTTTGTTTTTCTTCCTTTACGGGATAAATCCCTCTCAGCAGCAATCTGCAAACATAATTTACAGCGTTTAATTCATTGAAGAAAATAATTGAAAATTTAGGCGGAAAATCGAACCTAGAACCCTGAGAATGAAAGTGTCACACGCTGTCCACTTAGCTACAATGACCATAACAAATGTGTTTTTAAATCAGCCATTAAAGTAGCTACTCTCAGCGAATTACCCCTGTTCCATTTGAAATTTAAATTTGATTCACGGCCTTTAGGCACCTGTCGCTCAGCCCCAGGTCCCACAAAAGAAAATTATCTGTAGATCAATGGATTAAGAAAAAACCCTGGAAAATTCCTAGACAAACTTAGCGGAGTCGTAGAATTTGCGTTAATTTTTTTTACTTACGACAACTTTTGGGAATCCCTTCAAGCACTATTCCTGTGCTCCAGTATCCAATTTGGTCAAAATGTGCCACGAGCACAGGAATAACCTAGAAAGGGATTCACTAAAGCTGTGATAAGTGGAAAATTTAACGCAAATTCTACGACTCCCGAAAGTTTGTAAAATATACTCTAATTCGTAGAAGTCAGATATGCCAAACTTACGGCCACCTTGTGTGCGAACTGACAGGAGGATGAGTGCGAAATTACCCCTGGGAGTCTGAGTGTGGGCACACGTAATTCGATTTATCACTTATTTTGTCATCAATAACATATCAATAAAAATAGCTTAATTCGCACACTGTGGCCACTTTAAAGAGTTTTCTCAGGTTTTGTCCTCAGCGAACACCGGGATGATACCATCAACTTAGCCTCTGGCTGAATCCTTCCAGTATCGAGCGGGCGTGCCTTAGTAGTACGCCTTGGGTATGAATGTTTGTGGGTGTGATTTTAACTTAATGCTAAGAATATCAGTGTATACAGGTTAAAAAATTATATTAAATCGAAGAAGTAAAACCCGCTTAGGGTGAACAAATTAAAAAAAATAGTAGAGCGTTGGCTTAGCATTCGGAAAGTCCTGGGATCGATTCCAGCTGAGGTTTCCAGCCGACCACTCTAACTGAGGTTTCCCAAGATTTTCCCTCGGCCATACCAGGCCAATGCTGTGATGGTGCCTATAAAATTGGCCCTGGTCTTCTACCTTCCATCACACTCTCCAATTCTATCCAGGCCTGATCCTCAGATGCCTAAAGGTCTTAAAATATTTTTTAAAAATCCTCCGAGGATCCTTTTACCCTACCCTATCCCGGGCAAGTCTTATGCTTAAACGCCATAGTAAAATTCACACATGCACACAAATAATCTTCTATAGATGTGACGGGGCCACAGAATATACGAATATAATGTACTGAAGTTCAGGAATAATAAGGTACCCACCGCTCATTCTTCATTGTCAATTCTCAGTGGTAGAGCGTTGGCATAGCCTTCGGGAGCAGTGTTTCTTTCAGGAATTTTCTTTCGGGGTGCAAAATCAAGTCTTGGGGGGCTAACGAAAATTTTAAATAATGCATATTGACTCCTAAGTGCTAAAATATAAAACAACACTAACGTTAATTAAGAAGATGTCATATCTTCTTAGTTAACCTCAAAATGGCATGAACAATATTTATAGAATATACTTTTATATGCGTATTTCAGTATACGTTTGAGTAATATAAATGCTAACACTAATTCTTTCGGGGATGCGGTTGAAAACATCCGTAGGGTCAAAGCCCCCTCCGAAAGCATGTCTGGAAGAAATAGTGTCGGGAGGTCGTGGGTTCGATCCCAGCGGCGGATCATCCTGACTGAGATTTGTCCAGGGATTTTCCTCAGTCACACCAGACAATTGCACCTTCAACATAGGCTCTGACCGACACCTTCCTAATCCTTTAACCTTTCCTATCCCAGCCTAAGCCTTAGATGCCTAAAGTCCTTAAATAAAATTCAAATTCATTGTCAATTCGAAGTGTGTAATCATGAAGAACGGTAGTTCTTCGAGTGACGCTGACAAATGAGTCTGTTAGTGGCACTCAAATGCGAACTATAATGTAAATTTTGATGCTTGAACTTGCATTTGAAAGCTCTTTGCCATACTAAGATACAGAAAAAAAATGGGTCGGTAAGACCTCTCTCTGATCCCATAGGGCGCTGCGATTTTTCTTCTTCAAAATTTCACATTTCTGACGATAACACTGACCCCGGACCATATAGGTGGCCGAAACTTACGGAATCGAAATCTACGCTTCAATACCTTCCAAACGGTGTTTAACACGTCAAAATCGGTGAAGGGGTTCAAAAGCTACGACTTTTTGTTGCCGAATCACAGAATTTTTACAAGATAAAGATAAAATGAATTTTATGGGCGGTTACACCACTATGGCTTACGCCCGTCCCGATACGTTGAAGCACCTAATTTTTGTCACGTCTAAACTTAGCTGTTATTTAGTTAAAAAAAGAAAACTAAAACAGAAAAATCACTAAAAAGCTGAAGGTGTAAAAGGTCTCCAGAAAACACTGGTGTAAACGGCCAGTACAACAATTAATAAAAACTAAAGATGTATAATGTCTTTAGCATAAGTTAAAAACGTGAAGGCTGTAAATGGGCCTTCACAAATAAAACAATTGTAATACATAAAACTTAACAGCTAAGGGACATAATCATCTCAGAAAGACGGAGATAAACCTGTCTCACCAACATAACTAAAAACCCTCCGCAACATACCTGGTTCATCCCCTAACAATGACGCCATGTCATTGGGGATGTTATAACGTTGTCTGAGATGATTATATCCTGGACAATCTAAAAGGACGTGACGAATACTTAAAACTACATTGCAAGTATTGCAATCTGGTGGGTCCAATCGTCGTAACAGATATCCGTGTGTCAGGTGACTGTGGTCTATACGTAGGCGACATAAAATTACTTCTTCAAGTCTACTATCTCGGAAAGAGGATTTCCATGGAGCAACAGTTACCTTAATTTCTTTCAATTTATTAACAGCAACTTCATCCCATCGTCGGTGCCATTCATTCCGGGTAACTTGCTTATAATATATCATCATGTCCTGAAATGGGACATGCTGAATATCAATGTTAGCTCCTAAAGAGGCTGCACGAGCTGTTTCGTCTGCCAATTCATTATCATGGATACCAACATGACTTGGTATCCACGAAAATACAACCTCACCACCGGCAGAGCAGATGGCGTATGTCTTACTTAGGATATCTTGCACGAGCGGATGCTTAGAATACAGATTGTCGAGACTTTGAACAACATTTAGCGAATCTGTACAAACAGGGATGCGGTTGACACCACGAAAAAAAAAAAAAAAAATCCAAAGCCTTCAAAAGGGCATACAATTCAGCGGTAAAGAATTTTTACAAATTATCAAAGAGCTTGTCTGTCACTCTGTCTGTTTTTTATTTTACCCCAAATGGTTGGTACCAGGAGTTTTGGGGGTCAATTGCGGGCCTCAACAAGTAGGACTAAAAATGCTTATTTTTTCTATAGGAGTTACCGCTTTTGAGATACGGAGCCTACCATGGTCCAAAATCGACCTTTTGTATGCAGACTATGTTTTTTTTAATAGGTAGCCTTACAGTGTAAGTGATATCAGTATAAAAAGAACCTTTCGGGGTAAAGGAAAAGTGACGCAAAAATTCTACTAACAAAAGAAGTGATATTCATTTTGCGAGTGATTTTCTTTGTCCCTATGGTGGAAGGAAGGATACGAAACCTCTTAAGTATATTACAAAGGAAACAACACTTCCACCATAGTTTACCATCCATACAATTCATTTTATCTTAAGTTCCACCATAGTGAAACAAAGAAAATCACTCGCAAAAATGGATATCACTTCTTTTGTTAGTAGAATTCTTACGTCACTCTTCTCTTTACCCCGAAGGGGATTTTATACTGATGTTAATGACAGGACATATAGATTAAAACAAATTTTAATATATCGTGGTAGAAGAAACTCACAAGTAGAAGAATGTAAACTAAAACTGTTAAATTGAACTAAACCTATATCACTAGCGTATCTCTTTACTATTATGTTTCGTGAAAATAAAACAAATCTATTTTTCAGCTGTGGGATTCGTGCCCTCGCCGGCTAAATTATAAATACTCATTAGTAGCGTGCCTTAACTGAATACGCTATCGCGCCAATGAAATAAAGTGCACAATCAAACACTGATATTGCACACAGAATCTTGTTTCAGCCCTTTCTGTTCTTTAAAATAGTTTTTGATGTTTAAACTTACTCATGTGTGTTGTGCAAAAGTTGATATTAACAAAGTCATCAAGTGACGTATATACACATACACGCATGCTATTTTTCATGTCTTAAGCTTTCAAACTTCTGAATCACAGAGCGTTATAACACTTACGGGTCGTATGACTATTCTTTTATCCTCTCTCTCTCTTTCTCTTCTTGTGTCTGTTTGAACAAGACAAGTTTTGTTGCATTGCATACTGAAGATTCCTGCATGATGTCCATATTATTATTTTCCTTTTTTGCATTAATTCCTATCTCTTAGAACTTAACGTGAATGGAATTTCTGCTTATCAATCTCGTGGTTCTTTAGTCTGCTATCGGATGTGGATAATAATAATAATAATAATAGGGCCGCGGTGGCTTAACGGTTGGAGCGCGGTCTTCGGTTCGTCGGTTCAAACTCGGCTCGTGCCATGTGGACTTTATGGCGGACAAGAACTATGTAGTGGTTTTTTCGGGGTTTTCCCGTTTCCTCCCACTTTCTTCATTCCACCAAACACTCCACCATCATCCATCCAGTCTGAGCCAAAGTTTGCTAAGGGCTCTAAAAATTAAATTCAAATTCTAAATAATAATAATAATAATAATTCTTATAAGCGTGACTTTTGTACTTGCAGAGCGAAATTACTGCATAAGATGTTTTGTTTCTCTCGTTTTCCTGGATTTTTTTTTCGGATATCAGTGGGCACTAATTTGTCTGTAAGTCGTCGAATAAATAAATTTCGTCGTGCACTTGAAGTTACCACTAAAAGAAAGGAAGATCAGCAATGAACTTAGGAATATTTGGCTTATGTATTTAACTGGCAAAATGGTGTAAACTTTATGTTAAAAATAAATTTCTAGACGTATTATTAGAAGAAAAAATGTTCAGAAGAACTTATTTAAATTAGAATTAATTTGAAAGTATTAAAACATTTACTTACATTTCCTCTTTACTTCGTACTGCCTCAAAGCATCCAGCGTTTCCTTCAAACCAGTATTTCTCACACACTGCATTTTCTGAAAGTTTTGTTGTTGAATTATGTGACAGCTGGTCCGCATTATCAACATCGCATACATCCGAAAAGGAGGCACCTTCAATATTAGTTGGCTTAATGTTCTTATCCACACCTTGGAGTATATTTGTGTGATTTTTAAACGGTATCTGTTTCCTGTCAAGCTTTTTAATTTCGTCCTTTCCTTCGAAGTTTTTGTACATAATCTCTGATTTAGATTCTAAGAGAACCGAGAAATTCTTCCTTTCTAGACTCTCTGCGACATTATTTGAGAATTGTAATTCACTGTGTTCTTCATTATTTTCTTTCTTAGTACTGAGTTTCGCTCTTCCTGAAAGGCTCTCGTTGGGGGAAAGTTTGACTTCGTTCTTCAATATTTTTGTAAAATCTGGAAGATTTCTTGACTGATTTTCTGAAGAGTTATTTCTTGACATTGATGAGGGGTTTAACAAAATGTCCTTGAGAAGAACTACTGGAACTTTGTATGCCAACTTTTCATCCATGTTCAATCCTTGATTACATACATCTATGAACGATTATATGTAAATAACCGCTTTTGTGTTCACGTTCTCTGATTAAATTAATGATACATATTTTCTGCAACGAATCATCTGAAACAAAAAGAAGTTAGAAACATAAGCAAAGAAAGAATATATTTCATGGTCTAACAAAAATATAAAATAAGTACACTAAAACTAATAGCAACGACGAGTGAAATCGCAGAGGCTGATAAAATGATATCTTAAGAAACATAAAATCCAATCAAAGAAGCTATGTTTAATGTTAAACTTTATTCAACTACATGAATAGAACAAAATTAAATGACGATACAGGTAAAATCGCAAAACAAGCTTAGTGCAATGCTTATAAACATCGTTAATTAACCATATAGGTAACTGCTTAATCGTCAGCAGACTTCCATGTTCCGTTTAATTAAGCAGTCGCTAATTGTATACCTTTATAATCCTAAACCATAATGTCAATACAAAATAAAGTTTACGAAAGCTACATTATACTCTAAATTAACTTTCAGCTGAGGATTCCTTTCAGTGATCTGTCAGCAGCTACCAAAATAAACTTTACTTGTTATAACGGCCGCTTGCTTTACCATGAAAACGATAGTGAATTCTCCCCATTCAATTTATTTGTTTCCCTTAGATAATGTTATCTATTTGAATATTGTTTGCAGTTAGCCTCCCATCATGATAAATAATATTTTTCAGATGTTTTTAATTTCAACAAATAATACATTAATCAGATTCGCTCACGAGGTCTTAAAAACCTTCAATCTCTGCAAAGAGATATTCTATAAAATAAGTTCTGATCAGGAAATCTGTCAGGATTTACAAATCCGGCCTAGGGTTATCACAAATACATATGGCTATGCTATTTTCAGTAGTCAAACAAAGGTGCTACCAGGTGAGTATAAGCTGAGCTTCAAGGACTACCTTAATTTCCACAAGTGCGTAACAATCTTATAAAATAGCAAGTAACCTGAAACTCTACCAAGTTTTAGACACAGAAAATGAAACTCTACCAAGTTTTAGACACAGAAAATGATAAGTTCGGAGGTGCAAAATCATTGTCATATACCTATCTAAAATTAATGAAATACATCTGTATATAACATAGTAACCAAAACATTCAATATAGCAAACCCTCAATATAAAATCTCAGACCACAGACTGCTCAAAATAAAGTATAGCTAACGTAAATTACAAGTGTCCAAAGCGTATTTTATATAAATGTCTCCTGTTCCTTCTGTTCCTAGCGTATCCCGGGTTCGATTCTCGGCGTTGTCAAAGGGTGTAGATCTCAAACAGTGTGCACTCATCATCATAATACAATTAGAGGAGTTAGTATCAATAAACATATTAACAAAAATAGTCATGGCTTGAGCTCTCCTCTGTCAAAGCTTTTTTCAATTTCTCGGGTGTGATAGCATAAATCTCAAAAGAGTTTCTCAGGTAAAAGGCGAAGCACCTGTGCTTCCATCTAGTGATAAGAGTATGAAAATATCCTTGTTTTTAAATTGATACGTCTGAGTAAAACTTGAAAATATTCTTAAATGTCATAATACTATATAACAATGTAAAAGCATTCAACTTTTTATATTTTTTAAAAAATATTCAGGGTAAGTAGCTCTCCAAAGGAAATGTACTCTTTAATAGTATTTCTCCTCATGTTAATCAGCCAAGTAATCAAATGTCCTCATGCTAGCTTCTAGTTAGGTCTTTAATCATTAACTGTATTCAGAAATGAGCAAAAGTTGGCTAAAGATCATAGATAACATAGATAGAGGAGAAAAAAGAAGAATCCAACTCTTTGGCAATATTAAGGAAACAAATTCTATCTTGAAATGAAGGTTTCTTGAAATTCTATCTTGAAATGAAGCTTTTGCATTTCACGTAGAAGAGAAATGCACAAACATGTCTCTTGAAAATCGGAGAAAACCAAACTCAGAGAAATGTAAAACATACAGCGTGAATCATTTGTACACTGCTTTCGAACTCTCTCTATTCTTATTCATGATCTTGATTATAAAACGAAGTTTTAAATATTTGACCCAGCCATGTATGACTCATGACTTCATTCTGTATGTTGGTGCAAAAGAAAATAAGAGAGAGAAAAAAATGGCAAATTCCCCTTTCGTTCACCTTGCCTCGACCCTTTCATGAGCAGGTAAAGTCTGTTGCAGCTGGGAATGCATTTGTTGTGAGGGCGCTAGTATCACCAAAACATTTACAGGAACAACTCGGAAGCAGCGTTTCCAATGCAAAATATGATTCGAAAACTATATAATACCTGTATGAAAGAAAGTGGAAGGGTAGGACGAGATACCTGTTAGTTGATTTTCTATTAAAGAAAGGAATGCGCAAGAGACTATTTTTCGTATTTTAATGGAAGATGCATGACGAAACGTACGTCAGACATTTATCTCACTGGTCTTGGAAGGGTAATGACAAGTCTATATCTAATGTAACATATTGTGTTGCACATTGTCCATTGCTGTTCTTTTCAAGGTAATTACACGATGTTGCCAGAGGTTAGCATGCCGTTCTAGTAACCGGAATATGACAAGTTCGAATCCTGTTCACGCCAATTGAAGAGAAAACAAAAAATGTAATCACAAAAGAGCTGTCGTAGCTCGGTGGTAAAAAGGATGAGGAAGTAATATTCACTTCCGAAGCGGTATAATCTCCTTAACACAAAGACAATGAGAACTCGGAGCCGAGAGGTTAGCACGCTCGCTTTCTATGCTGGAATCCTTTGAACGGAGTGTTTCGGAACTTACTTTACCAAAAAGCGACTTTCAGTCCTTAGAAACGCTTTTAGCAAGTTACTACTTCAGTCACAACGTAAAAGGGAATAAGTAAAAAATGTCCAGTTTATTTTATTGCACGAAATAACATGTTTTTGATAGATCTTTGTATGGTAAAAAGGATTAAGTCGTAACTCAAATAGTTTACTCTGAACTAAAACTTGCCGTAGCTAAATAAGTCATCTTTCTCTTGAGCACCACACGGTAAAAGGGGGACAAGTCTGACTTTTTCCATTGAGTTTCTTCTTTAACTTTGAATCATAAAACTTCAAAGGACATAAGTCGAATATTATTGAAGTTGGTAGAAGGTTTCAGCATAAGTTTCGGCGTTCCCTTTGATGTTTGCCACTTTCCATCGTCGATTTACAACAAATACTTCTGTTTTGCATTTGAAAACTTTTGTTTGTTTACCCTTGTTTCAAGTGAACAAGAATAGATGTTTTGAAAAACGGTGTCGGTGATTTCTTTTTCATTAAATTCATTATAAACAGTTGAAGCTTCCGCATGCGTTTAGTAGGGTCGCGGATGTAATTTTATTTTTTATAGTTTCCATTACTTTGACCGGAGAAATATTCGTGTCAGTCTGTGTTTTGCGATGGAAAACGATCAGATTTGTAAGGCACTTGAAGAGTTGTCGGATTCCATAAGTGATATATCTGTATCCGATTCCGATGCTATTTATCACCCCGAAGAGAGCTCTGGTTCATCGAATTCAACATGCTCATCTTTGAGAAGCAAAAGGAAGAAATCAAGAAAGAAGAAAAAGGAATGTCCGTACGAATGCAAAGTTGCAAATGAGCCTTCGACGAGTGGCGAATTCTGCGGAGAAACTGAGGTTAATGCAGACGTTAATGTAACTGATGCTAATGGTGAAAATGGAGTTGACAAAATTAGCGGTATACTTAAAATGTCCAGAAAAGAAGCAAATACTAGGGAAGATTTAGGACAAGCTGAGGTGTGCTTGTGACTGAGATAAAACGAGAAAAACTCTCCCCTTGTCGCATGCGGTGCAGTACCAAGATTTCTAAAAAATGTGCTGAAGCTTTGTTTATATATTTTTGGAAACTCGACAATCACAGTTTGCAAACGCAATACATTGCTGATTGCATAAAAATATACCCAAAAAAGACTTCCAGACATAGGTACGTAAACTCACGATCAAGAAATATCAGCTGTTATTTTTTTTACGAGTTGACAGTAACATCCTAGTATGCAAAGGCTGTATCCTAAAGATCTTTTCTATTGGCGTAAAATACGTTAATATTGTCATAGAAAAGAAAAGGACAACATCCCACGGACTATTGAGCTGCGACAACAGAGGGCCTAAAACACCGGCAAACAAAGAAAACCTCTAATATTGAGATAAGAGTCCCACAAGAATATTAGCAAATGGTTCGAATGGCATGGGGAAAGAAGCCAATCAGTGTTGTGGGAATGAATCAAAGAGATTTTCTTCCTTTTTCTGACCTTCTAAAGGCCGTACTTGTTTATCGCCACAACGACAGCGAAGGCAGAAAATGTAATTTTCTCAGTAGGCCTATACGATGGTTGCGATATGAAAGAGAATTTGATCTAATTCAATACAAGGCGACTTCCAAGGATGATGATCTGTTCCACATACTTGATTTGCGTCGCTGAGGATCAATATCCAATAATATTGTGCAAGAACCGTCCAATTCTGGACCAAACCCGATAAATTCAGCGAAGTATGAAGAATTACTTTCACTACTGTCACTTATAGACCCAATCTACCACCCATTTTATAGGAACTTAAAAACTTCAAAACATGTCCCTTTTGTTGATCCAGGAGCTACTCTTAGTGATGACGATGAGGAAGATGAAGATTAACAGAGCGAGAAGACATTACGTTGTATGGTAGCATCTTAACAGTGTTTCATGTAGCAAAAAAATGATTTTTAACTCGGAAAGAAAAACACAAACATTATTTTTGTTGAAGGAAAATGTTTGTATTACTATTCTTTAAAGCTGCATTTATAGTTTGTGGTTCTGAAGATTGTTTAGTTCTGTATAAAATTCACTGCTACAACCTCTTTTAGTTTTAAAATTAAAGTCGTGTGACTTATTCCCTTTTGTATCATATAACCTGACCTTAATGCAAATATATGAAAACTACAAGGTAAAAGATGCTAAGTCTAACAATGCTCATAAAAAAAAGAAGAAAACATATTTCAAGGATAAAATAGCGAAATATGTGCTGTAAAATGTCCAGACCTACGCACATTTAAATGACAGTCACTTTGGTTAAGTATGTCTAATTAAAAAATGCAGTTCAAAATGCAACAAAACTTTAAATCGTTCTACTGAAAAGTAGCATTTTTGACTTATTCCATTTTATGTTGTGATTATTATAACAAATCAATAAATTCTTTGAAAATTATGGCTGTGCAGTTCCCCGAAATAATATAGCTCCCGAAATCTGCAACATACGTTCCTAGAGCATTAAATAAATATTTTATTCCCACTCTGCACAGTAGGCAAGAAGGGAGATATTGTTTTGATTACGGCGCTATTCTTGTATTCGTTTCGTGGGAAGTGATTGAAAGAGTAAATCGAAACAGGATGATTGGTCTGAGATTTTAATTCCATCTGACGAATGGCCTCTATCTTACGAAACAGTCCCAAGCATCCCAAGATATTGTCCTTAGGGATTTCATCGGGACAGGAATTGAATTGATTTATGGATTTTAGGCATCTTAGCTCAGAACGTCATCGGGACAAAATCTATATAAACAGTTATGCACTCACAACAAATCTGTTGACTCGTAGGTAGATACGCGGATTCGAACTCCGCGGTCAATCATCCTGACTGAGTTTTTCCAAAGTTTCTCTGTTTCACCAGGTGAATACCAGGATAGAACCATAAGGTCTTGGCCGCTACCCTTCCAATCCTCCCCCATCTCTATCCTAGTCGGAGTCGCCTAAAAGTCAAAAGCAAACAGATTATAAAGACTGATAATACCAATAATCGTGACAGTACATGCTGATTAACTCAGCTAATCGAAGTACTTACCTTTATTAACGTGAGCAATATAGCCAGATCCCTACATTGGGGGGAGAGATGTTGCTGGAAGGTAGTCAGTCGGGTTCTAGTTTGTACGTACCATTCCGGCATTTGCCTGGTGTGACTGAGGGGAAAACCATGGAAAAGTCAGAATGGGCGGTTGCTGAAATCGTTCGCAGGACCTTCCGATGGCTAAACCGTTGCTCTACTAACTGAGCTACGGTCGCTCGGTACAACCTACGCTACAGTTCTTCGTTCATGATAACGAATACTTAATATTAAAAAACAAAATATTACGTTCTTCGTTATTGAACTGAATATAAACGCATTTCACGTTTATTTACGCATTTCTGTTCGCTTAAGTACATACTAACACGCAAGATCCTAGCTATTATTATTATTATTATTATTATCATTATTATTATTATTATAGTTGTTGTTGTTATCCGTTCGTAGCTGGGCAGTTAAGCAGGAGAATAGCAAAGCGCTTCAGGACTTGTATTCACACAAAACTGCTTTAGTTAGCACCACTGCAATCACCATCCGACTGGCGTGTCTGTTGTCTGTGCCAGAGTTTGTTTACATGTTAGTTCGCGGTTTGACCACCTGCATTCGGAACTGAAAAGTCCAGTTCACCGCGTAGTTTCGCAACACAAATTTTATTTCCATTTTCTTTCAGTACACAAGGAATATAAATAGTAAAACTTTGAAAGCACTGATAAACCACGTTCACTTCACCTTGCTTGTAAAGTAAGAAAAAAATATTTTACTGTTTTGTGATGCTTGAGAATATAAGGTTCATTTTTAATTGATATGTAAAAGTCCTTGGTGGCATTCAGGTTCCTTTCACCCTTTCAGATCTATTCCGTTAGCAGTGTACACTTTGATTAGTTGTGTATTTTTTATTTTTTCCCCCTCTAAAAACATTGTTTATTTAGTTTGTCTAATGTTCAAATTATTGACTTATCTTACGTCAAAAAGATAATAATTCTTCTATACATTATTTTGATTCTGAATGAGAAGCCCTTGTTCTATTACAGAGTCCAGCACAGTACCTTTATGCAGAACACACTCGCTACCTTTCCTCATTCGTAAGTTATCCTTTGTTCGTGCTAACCAGAACTTACTTCGTTTTTGGTTCATTTGAAATGAACTTAAATACTAAGTTGATATTAAAAGACAATACAAGGGAATGATAATATAAGCAAATTTTTCTTAATGAAGTGAAAACTGTACAAAATTTTAAAATACTTGCAAATCTTTCCTTCCTCTTCAAAACTGCATCTTCGACGCTCGTTCGCCAGAAGTCGAGTAGCCTGAAACATTTTGACAGTCAACCAGAACTCAACGGAACGGAAACCCTCTATCAAAGCACTTCCGTTGTAGCGAGATATTATATCGATAGTAGGCTAGTTTCCCGACTTAAAACCATGTTTACGGTATATATCTACCCAGTTTCTTCCTTCTCTCAAAGGAAGATGTTTTAATAATTACAATTCGTTTTGTCGGATGTGTCCACAAGATATCCAGCAGACTTGACTCGTGGCCTCTCTAAAAGCTGAAAGTACACACACACACACGGAACAAGTCAACCTCTTGTAGTTGCGTATCTCACAAGAGGGAGGTAACGTTACAATAAAAAGACATGTATTGAACGTAATCTAATAGCGGCATAGTTTAAGATAGCAGTTGAAAACGCATCACATTAACGCCCCATCAACGAAATAGAAGTGTCTTTGAAATATAGTTTCGGATTCAACGTATTTTCAACATGCAAAACAGAACCCAGAAAAATAGTTAATGTTATTCAATTAGCTGTTACTTATAATTTTTATGGAATTGAATTAGAAAGACCAGATGAAACGAAATGTATACTATAGTTGAAAACAGCAGTTGAACACACATCATATCAACATCTTATCAACATTACGTTTAATTTTAGACCATATTTCGACATAAAAGTTATAAGTAAAAGGTAATTCAAGGACGTTATTTATTATTTCTTGTATTGTCTTTTTATGTTGGAAATATGTTGAATTTCAATCTATATTAAAAAAAAAAAAGATTTTGTTAGGATGGTAAAGTGACGTGTTTTAGCTGTTATCTTAAACTATTCCTTAGATCAGTGTTGGCATAAGGGGGGCTAGCGGTGCCCTCATCCCAGGCCCAATCTGCTGAATGGTCCCTGCCGGTCGCTGACAAAAGGGTGGTCGGTGACGCAATAGCTCCAACGTTTCAGGACTCTTACTTGTGCACTTGACTTTAATCGCAGACAGTGATTTCGCAAGACCCCCCTTCCTGTGTTACCCCCCAAAGTCTCGACAACACCCCACAACTTTACATTTGTTGCTGTAAAAATCGACAGAAACCGTACAAAACTTCATTTACACCTTCCCAAATTTGATTTTACACTCCCCCAACCTGAAAATCCTGGCGGAAATCCTGATCGCAGATAACCACGTCTACAGAATCTGAATAACCATTCTCATATATTAAGGAGAGTGAACGAGAAGATATCTCTGTCTTGACAAGTGAGCACACGTGTGGCCCCCATTTTTCCACAGGGCTCGCATTTACGGAAAATAGGAATCAACATTAGTAGTGTGCGGGTATTATGTCAGAATTTTCAGTTGGGGGGGGGGGATGAGGTAAAGCCAAAATTAATAGGATATAACTAGAGTTTTGCAGAGTTTCTATAGCTTTTTACCATAAAATTTTAATGATGGGGTGTGTGCTAGTGAGTTTAGGAGCGTAACATCCTCATTAATGGGATGTGGCAGAATCACTGGCAGTGTTCGCGTGCGGGCCTCATTCAAGTTCACTTGCTCCGGACCCCAGATTGCCATGTATGCCACTGGCATGTGCGACTGTGCGTCTTGGAACGTTAGTTGCATAAAAATTGTAATTGAAAGATAATAGGATGAAATAAACTATGTTCTTCATGTTTTTGTATGTTCCATCAAAATAGGTCTCATTGAAAGCTTATAAAATGTCGTGCGTATTCTTTGATACTCTTGGCACGAGATACAACTTGCTTAATTTAAAAAATAAATAATACAAACAAAATAAGAAACATTTGTTCGTTTATTCTAGCATCTCAGCCTCTTTTCCAGCCATTATTCAACGTGGAATAAATCGTTGAACAAACGGACATTTTGATACGTATACAACGTTAAAATAACATGTTGGTAATAACTTAACTAACGTTTTTTCCCCCATCGTTTTTCAACGCTTCTGTACTACTGGGGTTATGAACCAAAAAGGTGTAGAGACGTAGTTGTGGTGTCGTTAGAGAAGTCTTGGCTGACTAGTTCAGAGCTGCCGAAACCGTCATGCTCAGACGGCACAATTGTTATAGCATTTTAAAAATTCAGTATTCAATTTTCTTCCATATCGTTTGATTTATCCGCATCAAACTGGGCATAAATATCATTCGATCCAATAGAGAAGTACTGGAGGATTTTGCGTACCTAAGCACTCCAGTTGTCAATGTTGCCAACCTATTTTTATAAAAAGAAATGCCTTTATGCCTGAAATATTACCAAGAGACAGGACTCTTCGCGATTGTTATTATATAGAATCGCAGTCCCGTTATAACTAAATAATTAAAAACTGTTTTCTTATGCTTGTTGCTTGGAAATAAAGGAGCTCTAAGAAATTCCTGTTTCCGTCGTCACGTAGCAGCATATGTTAAAAAGCATCTAAGTGCTCTACCGATTTCTTGTGAACTCGCTACAATTGAAAGAAAATGTTTGTAAACATAGAAAACTATCATTATATTAATATATAATTTAAGAATGAACTAAGATATACTAAGAATATTCTATTATTATCATTGTTCTTAGTGGTGGTAGTAATGTTAGCTGTACAGTGTCGTTTAGCTTGTTTAGAGCAGAAATTGAAGCATTCCATGCGAGAAGTTGATAATTTCTTTTTTGGCGATATTGAAATACTCATTAGTTTCATCTCCTATTTCCACGTACATGGATAAAAGATTGTGCGGAGAAAATGTGCGTAAGTCTGTTTTTTTAAGCCTAGATCAGCGTTCCGCAAAGTGTGGTCGCGGACCACAGGTGGTTCTCCAGGCCAAAGATGGGTATCTTGCTCGAGGCTTGCCCTTGGACAGGTGCAGAGTGGTCCATTGAATCTTCCAACTAATAAAACCTTTCAGCACTTGAAAATAGTTTGCGAAACGCTGGCCTAGATGAATTGGCTATGTATGTCACTTTCCAGGCCAGATATTGTTAAGCCCTGGGGCTTCAGCGTCAATATGGGGATTGTGTTAATGTTTGACAAACTCTCCAAATCGTGAAAGTCATTACAGTATCAGCAAAAATCAGATCGTTTATTTTGCATCTGACATAAACGCTAGCATGTTACATAAACAGGCTGTTAGAAGCTGTTTCCGGGATATATTTCAATCTGAGTTCAAATTACGCTTCGTTCCAAAAAAGCGACATAATTATGTGACATGAGAAAGACATAATGAAGAGCACAGGCCAGGAATGTGTACGACTAACCGTCCTGAAAGAGCAATGCTGAATATGGAGGCTGCATTCTGTGCACAACAGTGTGAAAGCCTTTTTGAACGATGATCGTGAAGCAGCGAGAATATGCTTACAATATATCATCATTCCGGAGACATTTACTTTCCATGATGCCGTGTATGCATCGACTGAGGCACCTTATGACTCACTTAGGCCTATTTAGAAGGAATAAGCCGGCCGGGTAGTCGTACGGTCTGAGGCGTTAGGCCAACGGGTTCGAAGGTCCCGGGTTCGAGTTCCGGAATGGGTCAATGGACGAATCGTGACGGCCCGAAGTCAAAAGTTATTATACTGGCCCATATAAAATAAAATAAAATGTAGCAATCAGAAGGAATAACATCGTGACCATACGGATGATAATTGAATCAGTTGAACAGCATGAGGTGACCCAATTTGCTTTGTTTCCCATTTTTCATACAAACAGTTGATCAGTACAATACGTTATTAATTCAATTACTTGGTACGTAGGTATCAGGAAATTTTACAAACACTCCAGATAATACTTTAGTTATGAAACAAGTCTCAAGCGAAAGCAATAATCTTTTATGATTAAAGAAACTATACTAATTATGATGTTTTGTAACTTTCAAACACTCATCCTGAAAAACAAGCATTTTGGACTTATCAACTTTTGACTTGCAATGCTTCAATTTAAAAAAAACAGTAGACATAGTTTCCGGTATCCTTGAAGTATAGCCTATAAGGAAGACAAACATTAGCTACTCGTTGCCCACTCCACCTCATTCTTGTTTCGATTTTTTTTTTCCATCTCAAAAAATAGTCCCCTGAGCACTACACGCTTCTCTGTTTAACTTCTCGAAGAAGCATTTCTTTTATGCTTATGTACTTTCCGACGACTTTGCACGCTCACGAATAGAACAATTTAAATTAAATAACTTGTCCCTTCAACATATTGATGTGATTCCATTCTTCTTTTTAAATCTAGCAAATGCTCTATAATGTGAGAGAACCGTCCGCTTTTTCGTACGAATCGCGAGTCATCTCTAACAGTCGACTCCTAGCTCAAGAATTCTGTTAACCTATCGAGAATCCTTTATTATTATTATTATTATTATTATTATTATTATTATTATTATTATTATTATTAT
>JAGDQP010023134.1:2134-29561 GCA_022664845.1 Lepisma saccharinum
ATAATAATGAAATCAAAAATTTTAAAAATTGTTTGGCAACACTAACAAACTACGGCGACTGGAGTGCCTCTATGACCTGTCCCAGTACCTAATGAACATGCATGTCAAATTTGGTGTAAATTAATGCACACGTGTATATTTATGGCAATAAAGGCATTTCTATAAGTTGAATTTTAAAATAGGTTTAACAACACTGAGATCTGTGGTGTCAGAGGTTGCGGACACCCAATGCTTTCTTTTATTGTGTTGAATTATGTTTAAGCGAAATTTGGGGCAGATACGGCAAGGCAGATTAAAAAAAAATTATAAAGTTGGCAATATTGAGAACTCGGCAACACGGAATATCTCGCATACCAAAAAATATTTGTAATCTTACAATATATAGGGTTTAATTTATGTTGTATTTCTTTTAAATTGAGTACATAAAAGTAATTCTTGCTTAAAGAGACGCTAGCATTATCACAAATTGTTGCCTTAAGAGGAAGAGGGACTTGGCTACTGCAGCCTACAAAATAAGCGTTAAATTTACCATGAATTTCAAACATTTCTACGAATATCATGGTTTTATATGACTTCGAGAAAATGACTCAATAGCCCCTTACACACAATACATGGCATAGTAAAAGTAAATAACTGAAAGCTCCACGACGTATTTCTTCTTAGAAATAAAGCATGTTTTAGTAGCATTGTAACAACTTTCTTATGGAACTTACCATTGTAATAATCCTTATTTAGTTATTTCTAAACAGAGAATAGCACGTATGGTTTTCACTTAAGTACCTCCATAATTCCACGAAATATGTTGAAGGAGCTATTGAGCCATTTTTTTTCGAAGGAACTACATCTTACATTGCTCTGTATCTTATGGCACCAAACTTTCCCAGTTTACGGAATTTCTATGTTTCATTCATATCTAATGTCTGTTAAAGTTATTAGTTCTCTACGTACAAAATAACTACTTCACTCAAAGGTGCGAAGTGGTTTGTATTAAAAATTTTCTGCGATATACTTTCGTTGACACTATCAGTAACAGAAATTACCATATTTTTCATTATTTTCTTGAAATCGTCGTTTTTACTGGCGCTTTCGATATGATTGTTACAGAAATCTGTAGTCTAAACGTTTGATCTGCGTTTTCAAGTTTTTGAATTTTTATTTTACTGTTGTCCTGAAGGTTATTTACCACATTCACCTATCAATACATATAATTGTAAAACTACAACGCAGAATGTACTATACGATCCTTTATCTATCTATTTATAATAAACAAAATCCTTACAATCAATTTTATTTTTTAAGTAACAATCTATGCTTCCAAATATAACGTAATTCTATTTCTTACAGAAATTCTTTACTCCCAAGTTCATATAGAAGGAGTCAAGGGGGATATATCCCCCATATCCCCCCTTACCTACGCCACTGACTCTTGCATACCAGCTCTCACTCCATCCCATTTCACTACCTCGTTACTACTGTTAACTGCTACCTCGGCTTCACTTCGCTATATTTCATTCACAAAAAGTGCGGATTCATTCACAAAGTATTTACACGCGCAACGCATTATACGTAGAAGTTTGCAGCTAGTGGTCGCTTAATGTTGGATACACAAACTACTTATCCTAAGTTTTATATTAACGTAAAATCAGAGCTTGGTCTTGCCTGGCTTCGTTTTGTGCGTCTCGATTAAATTGGGAAAACAATCCAAAATCTTACGTTAGTATTTCGATGTACGTATATATTTTATAAAAACGTTAGGATACAGTTCTCAACTACATTAAAGTTATGACTACACTGTACCCGAACAAGGAAACCTATCGTAATTTTACATAAATTATTTGCCTCAATGGCAGCTGCAGACAAAAAATGGACATAACCGCCACTTACAACTTTGGACGCACATTTACTAATGATTAAGCTTTACAGGATTACAAACGATGCAGTTTAATGTTTACTGGACATTTAACTACAACATAAGATGATTTTAGAGTTTATTTTTTAAATCTGAATTTAAGGATTTTGTCCTAGATTTTTCGATTTTGTCCCACTGTGTGGAGGGGTCCCCCTCGACACTTGGGGGCCCAGGGCGATGGCAGCGTTCGCTCCCCCCCCCCTTTTGCGTCGCTACTGTACAGTAACAGAAAAAATGATAACAATAAGTACAAAATATGAAATAATATAAATTAACATAGTATAATGTGTATATGTGAAAAAATAAAATAATAAAGGTTACAAGAAATTATCATCAATTAAATATTCACCCACAAAATAATAACAATTGTAGCTCCACCCTACGCATATCTCGAAATTTCTTCAAAAAGATTTTTTTTTTCTGATGTAGATGTCTTTCGAAGTTTGCGCCATTATTTCGGGAAAACACTGTGTATATTCCTCTTATTTCATTAGGAAGCCTCCCACCAACTCCTAGTTACCTCCACACTCCCTTCACCATTGGTGTTTTCCAGGACCTTTTCAGTTATGTTCCCGCCTCCTGGCCACTCTGTTACCTGGCTTTAGTTGCCAAAATGTTTGGTCCTTACTCCTTAGCACTAGTCCTCTCGATCAATTTCCAATCCTATTATTTGAACACGCTTTCGGCGAAATGTTGCGCATTATTACTGTGTCTGAGAAATTTCTGTAGACCTGTCTTTGAATTCTAATATGAAGTACCTATTTTCTATCTTATCATTTATAGGCGTATATACGTCAAGAGACTAAGCAGATCCGCCCTATTATCATATTTGCTTATATCTCTCTACTTTTTTGCTTTCAACAAACTTTCTTCTTGAAAATCACGAATGTGAAAGGTTATATACAACGACAAACTTTTGGAATTGGTATTTTCTAAGACAAGCTGTAACATAACTGACAGAAACAGTCCTTAGTAAACACAGTTTCTTACTTTCGTTTCATTTTTTTTATCGGTCGTCAAAAAAAAAGTATAGCAATCACGAACAGACGCATCTGTCCTAAGTGGAGATGAAAATAAAAGCAGAGAGAAAGATCGAGGCATTTCTGTGATGCAGAAAGCGTTCGTGAGTGGTAATAGCATCAGGGAGGAAAACGTTCACTCGATAAGACGATTTCTGAAAAATGTCGTACTTCTCTTCGACGTCAGCTGTAAATGGCGCAAGAAAACTTTTTAAAAGAAAAAAAAAGGGTTGAATTGTATTTGTACGATTCCTGCTTACCTCGTTTCCAATTGACGACGGCGTTCACTATAAGTCGTAGTTTCGTAAAGAGTTCCACGAAAGACGAAATGTTTATGAATTTCTTTTCATATTCGCAGTTCCAAAATATGAATGTGGACCAACAAATATTATACTTCCCCCTTATGATTTATTCTTTGCGTAACACATTATAGGAACTTAGCTCCTACATTTTTTTACACGGGATTTCCAGATTATTATTATTATTATTATTACCTTTTCGTATTCTTCCTTCCTCGCTTCGATTCAATAATAATTCAAAGTTGTTTTCAAAGTTGCTTTATTTGGATTTGTAGAATTTTCAAAAACTATTAGTATCGTCAGTACCTTTACTCCTCTGTCCTTAAAAGAAAAAGTGAAAGGTACGTAAGTAGACCTGAATTTCATTCAAGGCATCATGCAATGGCGGCTCGTGATACCAAAAATTTGGTACTGAAGTGCTAGCGAAACACACACATATATATAGTTTATTTACAGTTATCCTCAACTTCTAGAACTAGACGGACTAACCATATACTCCCTTTCGATCTAACACTGTTGAGCATCTATCTGGATAAGTTAAAAATATTTCGAGCCTGCGTCACCAGGTTTACTCTGGTTGCAATTGATAACAGTTATATAATTATTTCTTAAATAGACCCTATATGCGATCACCAACTTCTTCTGACAAGTTGCCACAACAAGATATCATTCGCATTTCATAATTGCGAGGGTGTGGCAGAAAAAAAACCACAAAAGAAACTCTTATTCAGGTTGCCGACCACTCAATCTGAATACCTCTTGGAGATGAACATTTTTAGCCACCTTCCTTGCCGCTAGAATTGTGTGTGCCTTTTTTGGTCACATTATCTCCATAATGACGTCACAATTTTCGTCTCGATTCCCAAACATCGCTAGCAAGTAAACAGAACGTTTTAAAATTTGAACACATAATCAGGGTAGTGCCTTACCTATTGTTTCCATTCGGTTGATGTTTTAATGCTACTGAAAATTGTGTATAAAATAAAAGTAACATTAAAACCAACGCTTTCACTAGACTATTATATTTGATTAAATTTGGACAAGAAAAAAAAAAGAAGGTGAATGATCAATCTTCTAGATAAATATATATGAAATGTGTGAACTCTTATAGTTCGTTTTGTCCATGAATCAGTTAAAATATCGCTGGTGATATACGGTAGAAAAAGATGCATTTCTTGGGAAGAAATTAAAATGTAATCAAGGGCGCCCATCAGAGTATATTTTGCAAGATAGAAAACAAAAATAAAATTTTATATGTTTTCTCTATATTTTATTTTTAATTTATTTATTGTCAACACAACAGGCTTTATAGCCCAATTAGAGTCTCGGCATTTACAATGCTAATTTACAGACATTTTTATTACAATCCTTCTAAATGCTTTGGAATGCATATCACATATATCCAACTCGATGCAAATTCTGCACATTACATTGTGGGTAGTACATATTCTCCAGATTGGTAACTTAGTCATTATATTGTCCTTGCTTTTTTTACAGTGGAAGAGACCAGTGTTGGCTACGCGAGGTTTTAAATGCCGGGACACGAAACTTTAACAGTGATACTAAGTCTGGGCAGTCTACGCCATTTTGAATTATTTTCGTAAGAAATAACAGATCAGAAATATTTGCTCTAACAAACATAAGCATAGCACATGTTCTCTAATGTAGAAACGCTGGTAAACTTTCTTTCCATTCTTATTACAGATCCTAGCATTTTAAAAGCTTCATTTGTAATATTTGCTATGAGGATGTTAAAGGTTAATTTCATGTCAAACGTGACGCCAAAATCTTTAATTACGTCGGGTCTACTTAATGCATACCTATGAACTCAATAATTAAATCGATAAATCGTTTTATTTCTTCTGTACGATAATACAAATTGACTTAAAGTTGATGGATAGCGCACCAGTTAATAAAGTTGTTCAAACTATGCTGTAGTTTTATGGCATCTTCCATGGAATTAATTTTAGCATATACTTATAGGTCATCCGCAGATAGCACATTTTCATTATCCGGTATGAATTTCGGTAGATTAATGAACAAGAGGAATAGCAACGGTCCAAGATTCGAACCTTGTGGGACTCCTGACAGTGCTGTATATTCATGCGATTTGCATTTCTTAAATAGAACAGCCTGTCCGAGATTGGTTAGATAAGAGCACATGATTCTAATCAAGAATGGAGGGAAGTGATAGTAATTTAATTTACCTAATAATATATTGTGATTAACTCTGTCAAATGCATTTTCAAAGTCAATATAAGTCACATCAATTTGCTGTCCTTTGTTCAATAAAATCTATAGCAATGGCAAGCTTTGCTACCGTGTATTTTTTTGGGGAAAAAATGCCATGTTGTTGAGCCATCTGGTCACATGATTAATAATTTGTTGGTATACAATCTGTGTTCAAAGACTTTTGCAAAGACTGGTAAGATTGCTACAGGCATATGGTTGGTAATTTCTTGTCTATTGTTTGTTTTAGGTATAGGACAAACTAAAGCAGATTTCCATTTGTTAAAGAAATAGATTTATGTCAAACATTTGTTCTACTAATACTAAACGGTAAACATCCGTCGGATTGGGAGGGAAATTATACTTTCATTGGTAGTTCTGGAAGCAGTGTAATTGATTACGCACTGTGGTCAGAAGATTTAGTAGATCAGATAGAAGAATTTAGAGTAGATATAAGAAGCGAATCGACACATATGCCTTTAATAATTAAACTTAAGAATAAACAAGCGCAATCAGGGGATATATGAGAGGTCAGACAAGGGGAGGGAGAGGGGAAATATATGAGCAAATACAGATAGATGGACAGGGGAAGAGGAAGCAAGGTTCTTGGATATTATCTCTGATGATCCTACGAAATTACTTATTAAGCAAGTGCAAGTAAGTATAGAACAGGGAGATGTGGATGCAGCAGCAAGTTATTTTACTCACTGCGTGCAGAGAGCGGCTAGACATGGAGCTAGGTATGCATAATAAGAGGGGTAACACAGATTGGGGATGGTATAATATTAAATGCAAACGAGCGAAAATAAAGGCGGAGATTGCGCTACAGCGATATAGAATGACTACTCAGGGGCACGATAGAATGGTTTATAAGGCAAAGAAGAACCTACAGGGAGGTTATCAAACAAGAAAAAATGTTATGGCAGGAGCGCAGAAAAGAGCAGATGGAAGAAGCATTACGTAACAACGACACCAGCAAACTGTGGGTAATTTTAAGACAGCTATGTAAAAGGAAGGAGAGTGTGGCAAACATTATTTTAAGACAGCCATGTAAAAGAAAGGAGAGTGTCAAACATTACAGTAGAGCAATGGAACCGGCATTTTCGGGAAATTTTATAAGTTGATAGTAGGCAGGTAGGACGGGGGGATACTTTCCCGCATTATATAGGAGACTTCGTACCTATTTTCGATGAGGCAATTTCGGAGATGGAGGATTATATGTCCAATATATAAGGGGAAAGGGGACAAAAATAATACGAATAATTACAGGGGAGTGTCAATTGTGCCGATTATGGGGAAAGCATATTGCAAAATACTGTGTAGGAGGCTAATGGAATGGGCTGAAACATTCGATAAGGTAAGTCCGCTACAGACAGGGTTTCGGAGGATGTGTAGTACGTTGGATAATGTATTTATATTGCAGACGCTTATAAAAAGTAGGACAGTGAATAAGGGGGCGGGGGAGTTGTATGCGTGCTTTGTGGATTTGATACAGTTAACAGGCATATTTCGTGGCAAAAGCTGTGAGGGCAGGGCGTCTCAGCAAAAATTATAAGAGCATTGCAGGTAGTGTATAATAATGTATTCTTTTGTGCGAAATGCGAAGGGAATAGGGTTTCACAGTTGCAAAAATCGACGCTTGGGGTGAAACAAGGTTGTGTGTTATCCCCACTGCTGTTTTTGCTGTTCATAACCGATATTGCGGGTTATCTTATGGAGGGACAACAGGATATACCAAAAATAGGGGGGGGATTCCGCTATTGAGTATATAGATGAGGTGAGAGTTGTGTTGTGTTGGCGAATTCCAAAGAGCGATTACAGCGAGCTTTGAATAATTTAGAGAATTATTGTAACGGAATTCAATTAGCAGTGAATGTAAAGAAAACAAAAATAATGGTTTTCAAAAATGGATACAAGTATGGGCGGTGAGAACAGTGGACTTATGGGGAAAGATGGCAAAACGGGTTAAATATTTTCAGTATCTAGGGCTAACGGTAGCAATGACAGAGAAATGGTCACGGTATATAAGGTCGGGTAAAGGCAATGCGAAATACGAACTAGAAGGTTTTATGAGGGCAGTATACAAGATGCCGGGCATAAGAGCCAGGCTGATTGAACGAACGTTTCGGGCGGTAATATTAGGCGCCTTAAAGTACGGGGGAGAACTATGGGGAATGGAAGGGGGAATTGTGGCTACCCAAATACAAGTACAATTCTATAAGAAGCTTCTGGGAGTCAGTGTAGGCACGGCTAGTTGCGGATTTTTAAAGGAATGGGGTAGATAGGGAGGAAATTATGTTGAAATGGCAGGCCATAAAGTACTGGGGAAAATTATGTGAGCAGACCAGACAAATATTAAAAAGTTATTGCATGTATGATCAAATGGAAGAGGAAAATGAAGGGCAGTGGGTAATGAAGATGAGAAGCGAGTTATATAGGATAGGTATGGGTTGAATATGGAAGGGAAGGAGGATAGATGTAGAGATGCAACAGGTGAAGGAGCGAATGGCGGATATAGACAGGCAAGAGATGCGAAGGTATCTCTGAAATTTCATGGACAGATGCAAGAAACGTGGGGAAGGGGAATTGCGTGGATTCGATTTGGTGGTTTGAATCAAATTCGAAGAAATAATGAAGAAGGTAAACCATTATGTCCACTATGTGATGAGGAGAACAGCGAAAGACAATCTTTTCTTGTGTAATGGAACGGAGGAAACCAGAGAAAAAGTTCTGGGGAATCTGACTGAGGGTGAAATATTAGGGGCAATAAGAGGGGAGGGCAGGGTGGAAACGAAGACTATAAAAGCAGTGGGGCAGTATACCACTATGGTCAGGGAGGAGCGTTGGAAGGAACTGGGGGTGGCAGGATAAATTATGAAATTTACAGAATTATGTAAAATGTTTATTTGTCTATCTGTGTGTTAGCTTTGTGGTATTTTCTACTCTACTTACTATAATCATGTGTATTGTGTACATAAACCGTATTAGTGTATATATGGAGAAAAGTTGGAATGTACCCATGTAGAGAAAATGTGAAGATCTGAAAGTTGTATATAAAAATGAGATGTAAAAAAAGGTGCGTACAACCTTTGGCTCGCACTGGGAAGAATGAATAAATATGAAATATAAAATACATGTTTTTAGTGCCAAGTTGAACGCAATCAATAGGGGATATTTAAATATCAATAGAGGATATCACTTCATTATCCTTTGACTATATAGGAGGGTGTGCCATCAGATCAGTCTGTCCTTTTTGAATTTTAGATTCTTGATAGCCTTGTCTCTTTCATTCAAATATATTTGGTCAACAGACAGTATTCCAATTTCTTCGTAACCCCTTGAATTACTATAAAAATTACTGAACAGTTGAAAAGAGGATACAAATACTGATTGGAAATACTGTCCAACGTATTAGATATTTTTTCACTGTTACACAAATCTCAACCTTCAAATTTTAATATATTTGGGGGAAGATGTTTTGTTTTGTTTTCAATAAATTTTCACAGTTGATCTGGATCATTGTTGATATTTTCAGAATTTGATATATAGGCTATTTTTATGTCTTTCTTGACTTCCCTACGCAACTGAACAAATTCCTGATAGTAGGGTTTTGAATTTTCAATTTTGTATGTAGACTTTATATGATAAATTGTTTTAACTTTGAGGTTTCTAATAATTCCTTTCGTAAACCAGCACGTATACTTTGGGACAGAGTTTCTTTTGCAGGAGACATTTGACAAATATTTCATAAATAATATTATGAAGTTTACTATGTCATTAAAATTATTATACTCTTTTAAGCATTCCCAATAAACGTCTAGAATACTTTAAGGTAGTTTTAATGTACTTACATGGTTCCTTTTAAGGTTTTCGCCCTTAATTTAGTAAATACTGTCTTGATTAGTCTATTGAGAACTTTTAGTAAATCATAGAAAAACAAACGGTTGCCTTATCCTTGCTCCCCTATGAAAATCACAACATGGGCGCCCTTGAATGTAATTACTAATTAGCACAGATAAATATGAATTTTTATCTACTTTAATAGTGGTTGGATCTTTATCCATTAAACTGGTCAAATATGGTTACCCTGGGATTCGCTTTCTAATGACTTGCAGTCATCTTCCGACAAGGAAAAACAATAGTATTCGCAAGGAAGAACAGTGGCGTTCGCAAAAAAAAAAAAAAAAGTGGCATTTTTTTTATGAACACTTAAAAAAGATGTGCAAACATAAATGAGCATGTACAGTTTTGTACACTACGTTTCGCAAGTAATGGTAAAATAAGGTAGGCAGGTTACAAAACCAATGATATAGTCCTTAAGAATAACTTTACCCGAAGAAACTGTCTGCAAAGTTATTGTAAATATGGAGTAAGATCGCAAGAAAAGACCGAGTCAGATATATACAAGGTCAGTAGAAAAATAAGGCCTCTATGACTGCCCTGAAAGCATTTCCTTCAGGATTGGATGTGGGGTATACTTTTTGTATAACAGATGCTAAGCTGTTCTGCGTTTAATGGAAAATAGTAAAGTATTTCGGTTGATTTAAAAAACTCGTAACTTACTCATTACCTGCAAATATTTTTAATGCAAATTAACTTTAAATTCATCATTCTACGTTAATTTCCTCTATACAAAAAACAAAAAAACGTGTATAGTAATGTGTTGTGAAGAAATCGTAAATTTACTATGTTTCTGACACGTGTAGGCCCCTATTTTATTTTGCAGGCTATTTTCGTATTCTGATAATAATACATAGCTTACGTGGCTCTGCCAAACTTGTCTTTCTTATTAAAAGCGTTTACTTGACGGCCCCATACATGTATCAACGTACATGAGGTCTATACGTTTGATCCGTTACTGGTGTTTTTCAATTTAAATTCTTATATTACAAATTAAAGTTCCAGTTTTATCATTGGCCGATTTTGGGGCCAATCTGTTAAATGGAAAGTATTTTCGAAGGCTACTTCGACATTATTTATGAAACCATTTTCTTTATTCGTATTATTAGCTTTTAATTATTTCCCCAACCAATGCTAAAACCATGGTGTTGAATATTTCCATTCAGGCTGTAGGGTTTTCGTTTCTTCATAGCGCATTTAAATAATTAATAAACTAATTTAAATTGAATATAAACAATCCATCAAAATTATAAAGTTACACTTGTACATTCTTTAAATTTGATCGTACAAACGATGATAAATTTTAAATTTATGAATCAAAAACATTTTCTGATGATGTTAATATAAACAAATGGTGGTCGAGTTTTGTCGAAGAACACAGCGAAATCCTGAAAGCGTTTTATCCATAAGAATGACAGATACTTTTGAAACACACATCAAAATAAAAATTTCACTTGCGGAAATTGAAGAGTTTATCGACGCAAACACTATTCAACATGTAGTACGTAAAAACTTTCTAATGTGATAGCTTGAAAATAGTAACCAGTTTTGCTAAACAATTGCTCATTTAAATAAAAATGATGAAGTATATTAATTAATGCGTCTCGAAACAATATTTTTTTATATTACGTGAAAAAAAAATAGTTTTCTTATAAACAGAAAATCAAAATTATACATTTCACATTTTGTTGCGTCATAAATGCATCAGTAATGCGTTAAACTGCATACCACAAGAAATACCATGAACAGAAGCATCTCTTAATTGTAATGTATTTCATTTTAATCGATAATGAGAAAATCGTAGGACTGCACATACTATTATGGCGACTAATTGACTTAAGAAATATGAACATTAGAATTGCCCATTAAGAAAAAATGCTGGATCTGACGTGCAATATTGAATCATTTCTCTGTCAGCTCATAAACTATTGCAAATTTATAAACAAATGTTGAAATACAATCTAATTGTTAAAAAGAAAAATATAAATAGTCAGTCTTTAAGACCTTTTTAAATACATAGTGTTATATCTCGGAAGGAGAATAAACAAACAAACAGCGCTGTGTAGAAAACTAGAAGCGAAATGTTGAAAGATACATACACCCGTCCTTGTGCCAGTAATTAAATAGTATGAGTAAAAGAAAAGATTTTATAAATTTATAAGAAGTAATAAATTTTATTTTATTTTATGGATACTGAAAGACTCCATTCACGAAGTTGCAATAAATTAATGGTAAAAAACAAATGGCCTTGTTTCATTTTAATTGTCGTAAACAAACAGAAACCAAGTTTTTCTTCGTTCTATAAGAAAAAATATGTATACACTATACGATTACACAGTACTATATATAGTGTACTGTAGTGCCTATGCATTATCCAAGATAAAATAAAAATACAAGACACTTCGTTTCCGTCTAACAACTTTCTTCACGACCAGACAACCATTTTCTGTGTTGAGGTCATCACCCACATGAAGTAATCACGAGCCATTGAGGATCCTCCCGTCCATCAGACAGACATCGAGAGATGTCAGCCGCTCTTCCTCCTCTTCTTTCTTTAAGGTAACAAGGTAAATATCTTACTCGTCACTGAGAAACAGTGACCTAATTCAAAAGCAGCTTGTTTTCGTCTTTTTTTTTTTTTTTTTTTTGCTTCTTCAGTTTTAGGTCTGCATGTCTGGTTATTGAATGTCACGTGAGAAAAGCAGAAAGGGGATTTCTCTGCAGAATCCAATAACTTTTCTTCCCTCCATTTTTCGTGGGTTTATCGTAACTTAGAAAAAAGAAACAAAAGAAATTACCTTGAAAGTAATTTAAAAAAAAAGAAATACTTGAAAATAAGTTAAAAATAATCGTGGGAACACTTTAATAGTGCACAGAAAATCAAAGTTCACACTATGTTCCAGTTTTAACACGTTTTTAGTGCATAATATAAGAACTTTTCGTGAAATTAATATGAACTACGCCACATTTTTAGTGCATATGCAATTCTGGTGTACTGATACAGAATTTATGCACAAAAAGTTCATTTAAAATTAGCAAATGTACTAAAAGTGATCTCAAAACGAAGTGTAGATAATGTGACTATAGCAAATATGAACTTAATGTGTACAAAATGGGCACCGTGGGGCAAAAGCTAATAAAAAGATACGTTGAGCACACTAAAAACTCACATAAAGTTCACATAAAGTTCACATGTATTCATCTAAAGTTCATTTTTGGTGAAATTTGTGTGTGCTTTTTGTACCAGGATATTTTCAGTGTGTACCTAGGAGAATTTCCCCTCAAATGGAAGAACATTAGCCTACTTAACGTTTTCGCTGGATGCATTATGAAGATTATGAGGAGCTTCGAATGTAAAGAATTGAAATTATTTTTAACGAAGTACAGTTAGCCTGCAACAGAAACGCATAACTAAAACACATTTACGTGTAGTGCGCATATGTCATATACCTGTGTGAGTGCAGCAGAAGCGCAAATGCAAGCAAGACTGCGAACAGAGGAAGACTTCTGAACGTAATTTGTCTCTTGTATTTGTCTGTGTTGTTATGGATATGTTTTATCCCTTTATGACCCGAATGAATTTTAAATTTGGTATTTTGGTCTTTTTATTGTATTTATATGTAGAAATACTGCAAAGCGATCGATTTCATGTTTACGATAATAAACATTGTGTTTACAGTTAAGGTACTTGGAAGTCCCGTCAGGCAGAGACGAACTATCATATAATAATATGTATTTTTCATACCTTTATATAGAAAAATATACTGTTATTAGGATATAGGTAATATCACCTGTGCGATACGCACGCGCCGTGAACGGCGCATGGGAGATGTGGAGGTAGCGCCCCACATTTTCTTGACCTACGGTACTATAAGTGAGGTGGGGTCGTCAGTCCCACGGTCGACCGCCTTTACCTTCCCAAGGTGCCCAGGAGTACCAAGGACACTCCGGAACTCAATTTGATAGGAGGCTGAGTGCACCTCAGAGCGCCAGGTATGGGAACACTGCGAGAAAAATCTCCAATTTCCTGGTCGGGATTTGATCCCAGGTAACCCGAGCGCGCTACCTTCTCCGCTACGGCGACTCATGCTGTTGTTATGGTAATAGAAACTTAAGTTTAATTATAGGATCAGAATTTATTCTTCCCACTTTCACAACCTACACTTCTGGTATAGTTGGAAAGGAAATGATAGTTTCCTTCCTCTGATTCATCACTTCTACTGTCTTCTAATGGCGCATCTAATTTAATATCAGATGGAATATCCTCTAGAAGAATATCTTCTATTTCCTTATCGTGAAGTATCTGACATTATTCCAACAAAGAAACCGAAAAGTACATTTAGAGTACATTTTCTTTATTTAGATATCACTACTCACTTTCATTGGTCACACCACACGCAGGCCGAAATGGAAAACCCTGACGCCACCACTGCCTTGAAGCCTGACGGGACTTTTGGGTCCACCTGCAATTTTATCCCATAACACGTACAATAATCTAAAAATGGTTGAAATTTCTATTTGTATTACTCATACTACAGCTGATCAAGTAAGGAAAAAATCCACGAACAGCTGCTGCTCCAAATAATACACAGATTATTTTCTAAATCGTAGCACACTCGGACACGACACAAAAACAATGTGCTCCAAATCCGTCAAAGTACACACATCCACACCAACTCTGGGCACCTTATACCATCTCGGGAGAGTTTTCTTTTAAGCAAGAGAAGAAAAAGTGAGTAAGTCCCGACAGGCAACAGCAGGGTCATTACGTAATAGAAAACGTAACCTTGAACAATCGAGACTTACTGGTCCCGTCAGTTGATATGGGTTATAGCGTCTTGAGGTATATAAAAATGTGTTAGAAGACATTGTCGACTGGTGCATACGGAATTTTTGTCATGCGTTAGTTCAAAGAAGGAACCATCACGATTAGATAAGAACTTTTGTACATTTGGTCCTTAAGGTTCCTTTTTCCTTGGAAATAGTGTGGATCTCTGGCGCTAGATGGCAATGCAATCTCACATATCTACTATGTACAAATTTCAAACATCGATGGAAGCCGTAGTTTTCATCAAAGAATTACGAACTTTCTAACTTAGAATCACTCGACCAATAGCTAGGGAAACATACGGGCGATATTTTTATATTCTCAATTGTACATTGTTGCGAGGCCTCCATTTTTGGCAAAAAAAAAAAAAAAGAAGAAATTTCGAACATCAATGGAAAGGGTAATTTTGAACGTAGAACTACAAAATTTTAAGCAATAGAGAATTCCGCCAATACCTGGGGAAAGTTACGGGCGAAATTTCCATACTCGCAAAAATGCATTGTTGAGAGACCTCTATTGTTAGCCAAAGATACAGAATTAAGACATCAGTGGAAAGCGTAATTTTGAACGCAGAACAACTAAAATTTTAACTTACTAAGGCTCTGCTAATAACTAAGGAAAGTACAGACGAAATATTCATACTTCAAAATATGCATTGTTGAGAGAGTTCCATTGTTGTAAAAAGATATAGAATTCAAACATCAATTGAAAGCGTAATTATGAATTTAGAGTTACGAAACTTGGCATGAAGTAAAACTTAACGAATACCTTAGAAAAGGTACGATCATGATTTTTATATACGCAAAAGTACATTGTTCAGAAACCTCCATTGTTGGAAAAAGATATAATTTAAAACATCAATGGAAAACGTAATTTTAAATGTAGAGTTATGCAAGATTGAATGAACTAATACCAATACCTAGGGAAATGTATGATACGCATCATTTTTATACATTCGTAAATGCACTCGACCAATATAGCTAGGGAATGTTTCTGTTACTCTTGCTTAATTATTTTACAAGTCACCGGACTCCAAATAGTGTACTACTTCGGTCAAATGTACGTATATTACACCCATCAGTGCTCGCAGAATCGGTGATTTTTACAAGGTCTGTTCAAGTGCAATTTGGTTCGTTGTGATTCATGGAGTCTACACCTTATATTAAACTGGACGTGGCCATGCATAAATGATTTCACTACACTATTATTATTATTACTATTAAAATACATACTTACGACTCGTGAATTTTCCACATACACTTTTAATCCACTATTAGTACGTACCTGAAAGTAGAATAAAAATACCATGTTTAAATGTTTAATCCTTTCATAATTTGAAAAATGAGTACAATAAAACTTAAAGATTGAAAATTAAAATTCAGAAAAATAAGTAAGAGGACGCATTCTTAAAAAATAAATAAACATGACAGTGAGTAGAAGTTGTAGTTTATTTATGTTATTTTTACATAAGCTAATGGATATATTATCATTCATGGTCATTACCATAGGTTTATTTTCGTTTTAAATCAGGCTAGTTAAGGAGAAAAAAGTAATTTTGTGAATTTTTATAAAGTAGTTAAACCATAATGTATTTATTGCCATTTTGAATTTTACATATCCGCTGTGTTGGTTTTTCCTGTATACGTCATAATCCATGAAGCTCTTAAAGTAAACTTATCGATGCTTCAAAGCGCTTTTTTGACCGAACTTGGTAGAGGAGTAGGGCACATCAGAAAACCACAAGAAACCATGATTAAAAGTGCTTTCGTCCATAAACACAGACGCAGTGGTCAAAAGTTGGCTCATAAGAATAATCATTTATAGTGTGATCTAAATAGGAAAACACAAGTTTATTTATAATTGTAAAAATGAAAAACAAATACACATTAATGAATATTGGATGAATGCTCTATGTTTTACAGGGTACGTTCGTCATGGCCGCCATCTTGAAGTCGGCCAAGGGGGTCATGTAACGTATCAATCTGGGCTAGAATTTTACGAGAAATATACTGGCGAAGCCAGTTTTGCCATAAATTTATTTTTGAGCGAGATAATGAGATGTGACATCAGTATGCGTATTAAATGGGAAAGTCCAGAAATACTCTGCTATTTTTGAAACAATGCAAGACATTAAAATCTAACGCACAAGTAATTAGTATTAGGAACCACCTTCACAGCACTAATTACTTGTGAATTGGGTTTTCATTTCTTGCATTTTTTAATTTTTTTTTCAAAAACCGGAATATTTCTGGACTTTTCAATCAACCACGCATACTAATGTCACATTTCATTATCTATCTCAAAAATAAATTTATGGCAAAACTGACTCTACCAATGTATTTCTGGTAAAATTCTAGCCCAAATTGATATGTTACATGACTCCCTTCCCTATTAACAAAAAAAAAAAAAAAATCAGCAAGATTCAAGATGGCCGACTTCAAGATGGCGGCCATGACGAACAAACCTTGTAAAAGATAGCGCATTCATCCAATATCTATTAATGTGCATTTGTTTTCCATTATTATAATTATAAATAAACTTGTGTTTTCCTATTTAGAGAACACTTATGAACCACATTTTGGCCACTGCGTCTGTCTTCATGGACGAAAGAACTTTCAATCATGATTTCTTGTGGTTTCTTGATGTGCCCTACTCCTCTATACCTAGTTTGGTTAAAAAAGCGCTTTGAAGCATCGATAGGTTTACTTTTAGTATGATGTATTTGTTTTCTGCAATTTTTACACTAAAACTGAAACATAAATACGGTGTATGCCCCACTTTTTCTCGCACAAATCGCCTGGTGCAACTGAGTAAAACTTGGTAAAATATAATCTCTGTAACCGATACTGAGGTTTTAATCTAGTAGTCAGAGGGGCCTATCTAAGAATGATCATTCGGTAACTTTCCTACGAAGTTCCACCCCACCCCCCCAAAAAAGTGCGTGTGATCTGAATTATGAAAAGACGGTTAAAGTGCGAAAAACAGGTTAGTTAGAAAACAGGTACTAACAGTATCTGCGCGTGTGCATGCAATCAGCATGCAATCAGCAGGCAACGAATGGCGCCCACGATTTGTTGCCTCAAGCTGTCGTTGGCACTGGTTTCAATGGAAAGAGCCTATATCTATCTTTTAAGCAGGTACGTATCAAGGTCGCTTGGGCACGTATTCACAACTTGGTTTCGGGGATCCAGGGACTTTGCGATAAGCCCTCTCAATTAATTCTCAATCGTGCTTTCTTTCTTTCTTGCCCAGGTACTTATTTTCCCTAATCCTGTCAAGAAACTTCATCCGCTTTCTTCCTGTTTCAACCATAAAATAAAGTGAATCATTTAGTACTGTGGTTCTCAACATTGGTGACTCTCCTACAGGGCCTCAACGAGTATCATGTTCTAAGCGAAATTAATGAAACAGCTATTGAAAATATTTTTTACAGGGTCCCTGTACATGTTCAACACAATCCCACCGGGCCCCGATATCAAAAACGTTGAGAAACACTGGCTTAGACAACCAGGATTTTACATAGAGCTTGAACATTAGTAAAATCTGATACAGAACTCTCTCAATAGGCAAGACAATGGGACTGTGTAACTGAGCTGTAGTTTACGCACTTTACTGATGAAATTACAGTCTCGTAGTTCTTATCAAGAAAATATTTTTCTTTGATAAGACTAAAACCAGCAAGTTGACATTTAATTTAATAAATGGTAAGAAACAAAATTTGCTATAAAACCGATACCAGACTCTTAATTTGAATTAAAAACAAGAATGTTTAATTAATTGTAGTAAATGTGACATAACTATTAGAAAAAACAAATGAATGTAAGGAAACTAAAAAGTAATACTTCTAGCCTGGCAAGTTCTGAACAACAACAAAAAAAGTTCCTTTTTTATGCTGTTGCATCCACAATTTCACCTCCTCACGCTTCAGCAACGGCCTGGAACGCTGAGAAGAAGCAACTTAGCATTGTTGTTGACTTTTTATTCAACTTCCTGAAAGAAATAAAACACTATATCGTATTCGACGAAATGAACTTTCCAAAAGACAAGACTCCTATTAGTATATCTTACCACATACATCCAGCTGACGATACAGTTTAATATATCACAGGTGCATCCTATTCAGTCATTGCTGGATGAAGTACACCCCCCCACCCACCCCCCACCCCTAGAAATCTCGATCAGATGCTGCCCTCATCTATGCCGCTTCTGAAAAACTCCTAATTTTATCTAATCATCTTGCATTTGATAGTCTTCTAGGTCGTTTCTTTACTCTGGAAATCCAGTGTACATTTATCATTCATTTTCTACCTGTTCGTTTGGCCATGTGAACAGTCCATCTCCGCTTCATCATCTTCGCAGCCTTGATCACATCATCTTACTTTGTTTGAAATCGAAACCATTTATTTGTCTTTTTGTGTGTCCCCTAGTTATTCCTAGCATGCATATTTCTATTGCTCTTTGTGTAACTCTTAATCTTTGAATCGTTTTTTACGTTCAAAGTCTCATAAGTATTACTATTAGGGCCTAGTTCTAAAATCCATTTAAAGTTCTATGTAATAAAACAAGTTTTTAAAAAAAACGAAAGAAGAAGTCACCAAGCAAAGCTACTGCCCATTGGAAACTATATGCGGCATACATATCCAGACAAACCTCAGGTGAGAAGAATTCTTTACTATTAATTACACTTCCAAATCAGATTCAGATTCACTATACGTGGTAAGGATGACATTTCATTCCGCATGATTTATCTTTTGGATGGATGAAAAGCTCAAATAGATAAAATGATCCCTCATTTTAGGTGAGATGAGGATTCTCAATTCGCGTACTCCCATTTTGTCCTACAAAATGTAACTAAGTAACATCCGAGGGAAATTTGCATAACCGAGAACTTTCATAATCACAGAAAGAAAAGTAGCATTCACTGTCTACCTTTTTCACGTAGAAGTCCTCCATTCATCATCAGAAACAAACCAAAGTTCACAAAGTCGCCACACCCTGATAATCAAAGTACAATTTCAATTCTTGAATATGCAGTAAGATGCCTACATTTTTTTTTTTTAGGATAGAGACTGAGTGAGAATACTATATAGCTTGAATAGTATAACAGTACTGTCAATATTCATCATCTATTTAATGAAGTGTACCGCTGCCCTCAGAACAATTAATTTTGTTTCTCTGGCCAAGTCTCATTTCGCCAAAAATGTTAAGTGCTTCTTTAATTCATTTTATTTTACATTGTATGGAATTCAAGGACAGACAATTATGACTTAAGCTTGTGATAAGTCTGGCGGATGATTTCGCACGCCGAACACTCTTCCGGGCAGGGAGGGTCTTAGGTACCATCCCGGCATTTGCATAACCAAATTAGAATACTGTTAATTTTGGTATATGGGCTGAAAAAGACTGTGAATAAGCGTCCCTCGCTAGATGATCACTCTTCCGAAAAAGTGAAGAGAATGACAGTACCGAGAGCCTTAGCTGAGGCTCCATCCAAGCATTCGCCTCGTACAAGTTAGTAAAGGTCTGAAAAACCTCAGTCAGAATGGCCAGCAGTACTTCCATAATAAGACTTGAAAAAGACATGACGCAAGACAAGACCATGAAGGTATCCGTTGTAAACGAACCTGATGACCTGATACAAACTTCAGTTTTATATACTGTATCAACGGTATATGTAAGTCAAACGTTTCTCCTATTATTCTCCTCTGGCACATTTCTAAATCAATACATCGGTTAGATCTGCTTTGGAATGTTAATAACGAAATAAAATGTCATCGTTGAACTGTACATGAAATATTTGGAAGACGATATATGTTACAGTCACAGTGAACGTGTTTAGATTTAACGTTTTCAGTGTGTCATGAAACAGCTGTAATCAGCAACGATAAAAGAACTGTTAAGTCCGTAAGCAATGGACACGGCCTGACAAGGATCGTTCCATATGAAGAGTGATTTCTTCTTGATAAAATGAAGGTGCTACCAAGAGTTGCCTTGCAAATAATGTCTGCATTTATCGCACATCCATTTTCAAGCTATGTTAACAGTTTGGCTAAATTACTTTTTATCATAATTAAGAACGCGTTAGTACAGTGATTCTCACAGGGCAATTAAAAGGCGAGTCCACTTTAAAGACAGAAGAGTTTTGAAACAAAACACTAGACAAAACGTTGAAAGTGTAAAGCGAAAATGCTTAAATAATTAAGCAGAATAATTTTAATCTAAATAGGCACATAGCAATGGTGTCATCTGCACACAAACTTAATATTTATATTCTGTCCAAATGTTCAGGATTACATTTCACTGCGTCTGTATTTCTCTGAACCTCAGAAGCAGAACTACGACAGTAATTCATAAAAAAAAAAAGTACAACGTTTTCTGCTAACAAAAATTATTGACAAATAAAACTTATTGAATTTTAATCAGTTAACGGGTACATAATATTTCCCATCCTGACAATTTTCGAAGAGTCTTCGTCTAAATGTCCAATACCGCATAATTATTATTGTTTTGCTGATGGGAGTAGCTTCTTCAGAGAGGTAAGTAATACCCTCAACTCATTTTGGTCTTCTTCTTCCTGTGTGCTTAAGCGTATGATTGTCTTCCTTACTATAATCTGTAAGTTGCGTTCGTATTTTTCCTCCTCTATTCCTCTTAAAACATAGTTGTCTATGATTTCTGGTCAATAATACCCTAACCAATGTCTTTATTATATTTAGTATTGTTCTTCCCTCATGTACTGTCCTCCCGTCTCTAGTACCTTCTGGTTGGATATGGTTGTATCTAACTAAACCAAATTTCGAATTTCTTCTTTTTCGAATCATTTATGTTCTCGTTTTCAGTGCGGACAGAGGACGACACTTGTGGAGCTTTAAATAATAAAGTAACTGACTCCTGTCATGAACGTTAAGAAAAATGGTATTGAGGTAGTTGCGCTGACCACCCAAGGCCTAATTGATGTTGATTTGAACCGTATCGCCATGGAGTTTATCAAACCGTATTTGCATATCATACTAAAAAAAAAAAAAGATCATAGATTAGTCACTGGGAAAAATTCGAAAAAACTTTGGAGAGAATAACATCATCCCTCAACAGGGAACCACTAAATCTTGGAATAGAAAATTGGTATTCAATGAGTCGCTTGTATATTTTGTTCAAAGATTCGCCATCATTAGAACAGCAGTACTCAGTAAGAACTTGTGGCGACATTTCACATGTCTTGTCTCGAATATTAACTTTAAACAAAATCGAAACCAAATATTGTGTGAATGATCACACATTTTTATATATCGCTTCTTTCTCTCCCGGGGAGGGGGCGGAGGATTTCTTTATATACCATTCGACCTTCCAAAAGGGTTTCATTTCCTCTGCTGTGAACGTGGTGGGCGTACAAGCATTTAGGGGAAATTCTACTGATTCAACATTTGGTCGCGTCAACAAAGAAAAGAAAATTCAATTAAAATATCCATAGAGAATTTACATACGATTTCTTTGAAAGGAGAGAGAGAAGCGCTGTACAGCCAAACATCCATTAAAAGAAACAAATTAAAAGGAAATAACATTTGGGCGGAGGAATGAAAAAGAAAAGAGAAAGTAAGTACGTATCTAATAATTGTCTCTCAAGTGATAGTTTTTGGTAACTTCTTCGGAAACTTCCTCCTCCGATCAGAAGTTTTATGATCGGTTTTAATTTTCTGCATCATTGCCTTGAGAAAGCCCATTGAACATTCTCCAATTCTTTTAAAAAGAAGAAGTATTGAGAATTATCAATTTTCACGTTTCTTTCTTTCTCTCTCTGTTTCTTTTCAGAAGAAATTGTAGGGAATGGAGGAAAACGTAATATTCAAAGCCAGACACTATTTCTTCTTTAGTTCGCGTCTGTTTTCTCACTTTCCATGATTAAAAAGGAAAGCACAAGAGAAAAAGTTCAAGAAGAAGTAAAGAAAAAAGATTCTTTTTATCTTAACATTTCAACACAGTTCATTATTTCACATCGACCTTCATTCTTCCCCCTTTAGGGTGTCATAATAGAAGTGTTTTAATTTCATGCTGTATCATAGGGAAAGAAATCTATCTTTATTTAAAAGACAGAATAATTCTAACATAGGTGTAATACGTCTTGAATCTTTCTAATATAAACCAATTTCTATTGTGAACAGAATTAATTATTTACTTTACTTCTCGTATAGTCGTAATAAAGGTTCCAGAATTAAACTGTCGTTCTCTTTAAACACATTCCTAATATTATCTTAATTATAATGTGAAAGAAACTATAGTTCTCATAAATTATCAAAACTGAAGATATGAATACATTGTCCCTTACTAATATTTAGATGTCTTTCACTTAACAAGATGTTAAAATAGTTCAGGAGCTGTGGGAAACATGGAATGGAGTTATATATATAGAAATCATAACGAGTGGTAATTGCA
This sequence comes from Lepisma saccharinum, assembly GCA_022664845.1. Classification (NCBI taxonomy): domain Eukaryota; kingdom Metazoa; phylum Arthropoda; class Insecta; order Zygentoma; family Lepismatidae; genus Lepisma; species Lepisma saccharinum. The sequence continues at coordinate 24,746 of JAGDQP010023134.1, forward strand.
ATTAATGTAATTATACTACATCAAAATTGAAAGAGAAAAAGTGGAACAAGTTCCAGTATCCAAGTATATGGGAAGAGAAATGAGAATGTAAATTTAGAAATAGAACTAAAGGATAGAACAGCAATGGAGAAAGAAACATTCACTAAGAAGTATCTTTCTCGTGAAAAGATGGGCAAAAGACTGTTTTTTATGGAGTATAATATAGTGATAATGCAGCAGAAACATGGACTTTTCGAAAATATGGAAGAAGAATGTTGGAAAACTTGTGAAATATGGACGTGCAGAACGGTAAAAATCATCTAGAGACAGAAAATAAGTTCAGGTGAGATGTTGCAAGATAGTAGGCGAGAAAACAATACTTCAAGCAATAACTAAGAGAAAAAGAAACTGGTTAAGACATTGCTTACGCAAAACGGCACACTAAGCGGTGCAATTGAATGAATGGTTAAAGGAAGAAAAGAAAGAAGATGAGTGCTACTTCTCGACACTAGTTGACAGTAGGTCTACGAAAGAAGAGTAATCATAAGATTAAAAGGAAAGTGCAAGATCAGGGTCAATAGAGGTGGTTTATGATAGTATGTCTTGAAGTAAACACTATCCCTTTGCTAGAACAATAAAGATTGTGGTGGCTATTGTGTGAATTGGACAGTACTGTAATTGTAAAGTATAACCTACTCCTTGTTTTACACTTCAACTGCTTCATGCCTTAATTTGAACTTATAAGTTTCCTCGATATAAATAGATGTGGCAAGTTGATAACCGTAAGACCTCAGGGTGGCCGAGAGGTTAGAGCGCTCGCTTTCTGTGCGCGTGGTCACGGGTTCAAATTCCGCCGGGGTCCATTGAACACAGTGGTTCGGAGTCCACTTTACCAAAAACTGCAGGTTCCGTCTTTAGAAGCCCACCAGCTCGTTTAGGACTATAACAACAATTCACTTGATGACCGTAACGATTTCTGTATGGGGTGGTGGATGATTATAATGATGGTGAATGTGTTGCCCGGTGGCAGCTTTATGAGTAGTGTTGGACACGAGACGAGACTGAGGCTGTATCGTCTCGAAAAGGTGTGTATTGAGTATTACAAGTGTGCTGTATCGTCTCGTTTTCCATGTATATTTCTTTGTCTCGTCTCGTGGACAACATTATTGAACCAAATGTCCCTGCGCAAGGTGAACCGGTAATAGTTTGCCTTCGCTTTCCTGTCGATGAAGTTAATGTAAGGGTAGAATGTAGAGTTTTTAAGCGGATTATTAATCTATTGTGTGTGTAGCAACCGAGAATCGAACCCCACGGATGTTGAAAGGTAAGGAACGGATGTCTAATATTATCGATCATCTGTACGGCAGTCAGCGAGATACACTGAAATAATTTTCAGGTCGCTTTTTTATACAAGTTATTCTTTTGGATTTACAAGAGATCCTGAACTTTTAACAGAATAAATTATTCTATTATAGTAGTTCAAGCATTTAAATGCCTGCCAAACCATTTAATTACATATAGTAACACCGTTTCATTAACTAATGCTGAACTTACTTGTAGTTCAAGCTGCAGTCTATTGGTAGTAACCCATTTAAAACTAATGTGGTGATATTATTATTATTATTATGAGATCAGTGGCTTAAGAGAGAGGGAGAAATGGGAAAATGATAAGTAGACAAGCATGTCCCAGAAGCTTTCTCCGCTGACCACAAAAGATGTGATGCAGAAGTTCAATGAGAGAAAGGTTTAATTTCTGAAAAAGAAATTAAAGAGGCGTCTCGCGGAACACTGTGAAATTTCACCATTTTCCTTGAAATGGTACCAGCAGAAAACACGGTGAAAGGAGGGACGACGAAGAAATGCGACCGAACTGAGATTGAAAATTAAAAAGAAAAAAGAATGGTGAACGAGAGATGTCGTCCTTTGACCTCGATGCCATTGTAGGGATTACGGCTTACGAAGAACCAAAAGAAGAATACAAAAAGGAAGTCAATAAGGATAAAAAAAAGGAGGGAAAGAAGAAAAAGGATCTTCTATGGTACTAACCGCATCCTCATTGAAATATGTCCGTACTTTCAAACGATTCCAATAACTTTCTTCCCTCCTCTCCTTCGCGGTGCTTTCTCTTCTTGAACTTCCTGCTAACACTCGGCCCGATCTTACCAATTCGGACACGAATGCGCCATTAGACATTTTCCAATTCTCAATGCGCTGGATGTAAGCCAACGGACGGAACACACACACATACATATACAGTCAAACGAGTGGTGGAAACTGCAAGAAGGGAAGATATACTGTTTCTTAAAGCAAGAGATCTTTTTTATCTTTAACGAAACTAAGTGCTACGCTGCCTCATCTAATGCATTTATCTTTAACATTATTGAAAAACGGTATTGTGTCATTTATGTGTTATTGGAGCTATTGATAGATTTTTAAACAGGTATTCAAAAATGAGTTTTCGCTGCTTTGGTTTGAGTCGCCCCCGAAAATAAAAACAGCGTTTTGAACAAAAACTGAAAACCGGATTTTGGAGAGAAAAAAAGGAAAACTGAAATGATGAGTCTTTCCTTTTAACACGCTTTATATTAACTTGCTCTATAATCATCTCTGGTACAAATCTTGTAACCGATTTTTAATCACTCCCAATCATCCGATGTCTGAAAATTTGTAAACTGGCTTGCATCCGATGACAATACAATATTCAATCATTAGATATACGACAAAATAATCCAGTTAACTGTGATTAATTAATTAAAATAATTCGAAATTATCCTTAAATGCACGCAACGCCGCAAATATTTTATGAAATTTGGATTGCCTATCTCACATGGAGTTTAATCTATTATACATAAAAACTAATAAAAAAATGATTTAAAAAAAAAAACGCTTGTTTAAGATTGACTAAAAAGTAAAACATAATAAATTGAATTAATCTTATGAATCGGAAAATAAAAGCGTTGGTGCTCTTTCTTACCTTATAATAAAATCATAATACAAAATAGTGCCCACGCTTTTATTTTCCGATTCATAAGATTAATTCAATTTATTATGTTTTACTTTTTAGTCAATCTTATACAAGCGTGCTTTTTTTTAAAAAAAAGAAAATCGTTTTTAATTATTTTGTTTTCTATATATACATAAAAGGTTCGCAGTTTATGAGAAAAGTAAGTTTTGAGTATTTATGATAATTGTAATTCAAGAATGGTGTATGTTGTAACCCCCAGCGCAGAAAAAAAATGATTTTACTAGAAATGTATTAGTAGTTCTATTGTTTCCAGAGATCGGTTAACCAAAGTTAGTAGGAGGCGGCCCAGTTTCTGCTAACCTTAGGTTAACTCAACATCTGGAAAAATACAGCTTTCTAAACAACAAATACTAATCCATTTTCACTTTTCTTTTATGTTGTAGATTAGCCTACAGTAGGGCAGTAAGGTTTTTAGTTAAATGTGAAACTTACTTTCCCTACAAAGCAAAAGCTTTATCATTAAGTCATAGCTATTATTTGAAATACACATCGAGGTAAAAACAATCAACTTAATAAATGAATTTTGGAAAATCGTAGCTCTCTAGAGCTACCAGAACTGATTTGACTAAAATTGTTTCCAATACAAGAATACTTGCAAATTACTCGCGCAAGAAATATGTTCCTAATGTTTAGATTATGAGCGTTTGTCGTATATACTATAATACCAAATGCAATAATCTTCATTAATCTGCAAATGGGAGAACAATTTATAGTTAGTGAAACCTTCACACAGCCGCAGTACGAGATAAGGAAATTTCTTTCTAAGCGATTGGTATCCTCTGAATCCATCCATGGAGCGAACCGAGAGATCTTTTCTGCTGTGATTCTTAAACCACTGTCAAAAATGTCTTACTAGGAATGTCTGTCAATTCAAATTTCAATAACATTTTAAGTTAAATTTATGCTAGTGTATAAATATAATTTGAACCACAGTAGCGAGTATCACACAGTATAAAGTAAACGTTCCGTGGCATATTATACTAAAAACAGTGAATGGGTGTCGAACCTAACAGGTTCAGTACACAGACCTCAAACCCAAACGTACTATTCATATGTTTATTTCATATTTTCAACAACTCAAACTTATTTCCAGACAATCTGGATTCTACATTCAACAATCTAATTTGGATTCTATCGGGAACAATCTGATGATAAGAACTTTATAATAAGATATACATACGTATTATAAACATACACAATCATGAGACTGGGGCTACAGAGGAAGAGAGAAGAAACTTGTGTGAACACTTGGATGCTCCTGATGAAGAGGAAATGGTGCGGGAAACAGAAAAAAAAAGAAGAAGAGAGACAGAGACAGAGAAAGTGTTTTTATAATGAAAACGTAGGAAAAGGGAAGGGAAGAAGAATAACGGTGGCACAAGATTTGGAGAGGCTGTTTGCAAACTTTATCCATTTTCACGTGAAGGGATTCATTCAATATATCAAGTAGTTTCCTAGCGTCGACCAAGTGGAAATAAAGTAGCGTGTGTGTGTGTGTGAGAGAGAGAGAGAGAAGGAAGAAGAAGAAAGAGGATATGTCTATAAATTCCGAACACTTAGTGAAAAACTTATTTCTAAATCTTAGAACTTTTACCTTCCCCTTTCTTACAACTCCGAAACAAGTTACAAACAAGTACAAGCGCCCTAAAAGACCTTAATACATACTCCCTGTATTTTTATATTATTTTTTAAGGACGAGCACCAATAAAATTTAGGAAAGCGGTCCCGATAATATTTATGAATGTCTTTCAAATGAACTAACCCACTGTTAGAAGAGCTTAGTTACAGACGAGAAATTTGAAATCTTGTCAT
>JAGDQP010023135.1:7536-29560 GCA_022664845.1 Lepisma saccharinum
ACCACGTGTCTATAACGTGTGGTTTATGAGATATATTTTCTGACACACGTTGGCAACACTGACAGCGTGGTAGTTGGGGACTGGGACACTCCCAGTATTTTTATATTAAGTCGAATAATTAGTGAATATTTGAAGCGGAACATGAATATCTACTGTAAATGCTGATAAACAGGGCTTCTTAAAATTTTAGACTGCCGTACCACTAAATCGAAATTTATAATTTCACCGTACCACTAAGTAATGCTGGCGTATTTCCAACGCTAATACTTAAAGTGCATGACTATATTACCAGTAATGATTTTACTGACGAGGAGGAATAATATTGGTAATATTAATAACCGACTGAAGTTTTACTTTGTTGCCAGACATTTCTAAATAATCGTTGATTAGCAGCAGAGGCGTCAATCGCTGTACACTAAATTACATTTTTACAGTGATTTTGGCTTTTTATGACTGGAAAGCCAAAAAAAGGAGGAAAGTATTTTACGGAAGAACTAAAAACGTAACACGTAAAATTAACTAAAAGATGTTAACCTTACGGGGAAACGTAACTACTTGCAACCTTTGCGAGGAGATAATAATAAAGTTTTGCTCTCAATTAATAGTAATGTTATGTATTTATGACAGGCGTTAATCACAAAAAGTGAACATTTATACTGGCTGCGGATTCGGCGCACTTTTGAAATAAGAGAATATTAAATATTTTTTATAAACTTTATGGCGTACCATCTAACAACCTTCCGCGTACCACAGTTTGAAACCCCCTGCAATAGAAGAATATTACAAAAAATAGAATACAACCATTACACCACATATTCTTATGTAAGCATAGCATCTTTATATAAAAGCCATGGTAACGGAATAAGAAAGGATATACAGTATAATTTAATAGGTAGCTCATTCTCGTGCTGATTGACCGAATAACCTCATTGGATGAATAACAAATGACAAAGATACTGCACCGTAGCTCAGTTAGTTGAGCGTTTGGATTAGCAATCGGTAGATCCTGGAAACGAACCCAGCTGCCTCTCATCCTGACAGATTTTTCCTGGTTCTATTCTCAGTCATACAAAGTAAAAATCCCAGCGTGACTACCGCTTTTGTGTGTTAAATCAACGCAACACACGGTGTTGATTTCGGTACTGGGAGAAAAAAAGTTACGGCTGTAGCTAGTTTTGAACGTGGGTTGTTCAGTTAGAAGTCGAGTCTCTTACAGACTTCGCTAAATCGTCAGATGGAAAGGGCACACTAGATTGAAACAATTATGATAAAAAAAAATGTTGCTTACCCCAAACACAAACAAAGCTACTCTCACGATCTATGCCATGATTTAATCACTTTTCCATTGGTCAATTTTGGATCACAATCCCCGTTCATTAAGAATATGATCCATTTCTATGAAAGCAAGCGCAGAATTGGACATGTTGTTACGATAAGAAAGCAGTAATGCTGCTCAAGTGTTTCGCTGTCGCCATCTTGCTTGCTTTCATAGAAATGGAATATTCTCAATGGATGGAAATTATTGTTCTCAATTGACAAATAGGAAGTGATTAAATCATGGGATAAGTCGTGCAAGTAACTTAGTTTGTTTTTGGGGTTCAGCAACATATATTTGATCCAATACACTGTTTAAATTTATAGTGTACATTTAATTCAAATGTTGTTCACTAAATATTGTTTGCATCTAGTGCCTTTTCTGTCTAACGATTTAGCCAATTCGGTAAGACGTTCGACTTCTAGTTCAGCAACCCATGTTCAAATCTCACTGCAACCGTAACCTTTTTTCACATTACTTAAATTAATACCGTGTGTTGTGTTAACACACAAAAGTGGTACTCACGCTGGGACATCGCATTGTGTTGAATTAACACAGCTATTTTTTGCAGTGTACCAGGAAAATTTTGGGGTGATATTTACTAACTAGGGCCTGGCCGACTGCCTTCCAACATTCTCTTCCCACACTCTATCCCGACCTGAACATGAGATGTCTTAAGGCCAAAAATAATTTCAATTTACTTACTTGGAAGATACTGTAAATTGTAAGATTTAACACAAACACGGTGTTCGTTATGCTAGGGTATGCTATTCTATGCTTATGCTATGCTATTGCATGAACACGAGGTGTTCACTCAAGTTTTATTCTATATGCGTTTACAATTCTTTAACAAAAGTATATTGCATCGATGGTTTCCAAACAAGAACAACAATGTGAAGTGCTGAGATAAATTGTTACTTTTCCTTCAAATTGGCATCTCTTGATTTCTCATCATCCTCAACCGCTAAGATCGCTAGAATCGGACAATCTACAGATATTATTTCGAAAATCTTCGATTTCATGCGTACGTAATATCAGTTATTCGATGGGACAAAATCTTCAAAGAAATATTCAAAGCAGTTCGATGGCGCTGAATTTTCTGTGAATGGACCCTCTGGGAAGTAAATACGCATGTTAACTATTTTCAATTTCCTGAAGAGACTATTGTTTTATGAGGGTATCACTGATATTAATTACATTCTTAATAGGGTATCATTTCTTAATTACATTCAGAGTTGTTCAACACAAATTTAGAAATTTAGAAATATTTGTACGAACAAGGTGATATATCCATGTCCATTCCATCATCCATGTTTGAAAAATTTTGTTACATCACAATTTTAGATTTTTTCTTTAAATTTTCATATGGGGGATTCTACATGGGTGAGAATATGAAAACCACTTTAGAAAAAAAAGTTCTACACTTAGTTTCCCCGGAGCGGCCATATCTCTAACATGGCGCTGATGACGTTTTTTACGCCGGCTGGGAGGAGAGACTTTTCATAATTGATACAAATTGATACACTGAAATCTGAATATCTCAATACGTAGAAGAGCTTGAGAGTTGAATCAAGCCGTTTTACATTTCCTGAAGCATACTTTAAAGATCTGGTACTATTTTGGGATTTTGGCGGGCCTAGAAGGATGCCTTCTTCTATGGACCATTCACTAACACAAGTCAACAAACGCTTCTGTCGTTGAAAAAAGATCATTTTAGTTTCTCATTGAATGGTCCATCAATTATTATTGTGGAATAGGTCCTCACCTCCCTAGGTCTACATTGTAGAGATAAAAAGCCTCACGCTTTGGAGGATTCTTAAACAGGTTTTCTTCCAAGGCAATGACCCCCTTCCCGATATTCCCATCAGAACAACATCATCGACCTAGTCACTAGGTGCAGCCGGCTGCAACGATGAGAAGACGCTCTGAGTTGTGAGTGAGAAACACCTCGTAGTTCCTTTGGTGACCTACCAGCAGTGTGGAAATTGAAGCACCTTTAGGTGAAGGGGGGAAGGGAGAGAAACTTTTCGTAATTGATACAAATTGAGACTTTTCGTAATCCCTCTGTTCCATAATGGTCCTATACATTCAGCTATTCCATTTTCGTATATTTAGTGTATGTTTTATGTTTTTCACTGCATGCATTTAATCAGAGATTACTTGGGATATTTTCCCTACATTTCCAGATTTATTGCCAAATTCATTTTAATTATGAAATCATAAATTCAGCAATATGTAAACACAAAACAAACTTCATAACATCAAAATTAAAAACACGAATGACAAACGTTATTATATCAACATGTAACATTTTTTAAACTCACTCTTTTCTTCTGAGCATTGATAGTTCTGAATATAACTTGTAGAAAATATATATAACGAAATTCTATGCAAAGTACAAATAAGCAAATCAAATATATACGTTCTTCTAAAGTAATGATTTACGGCTCCCCATTCACGCTTCCTGTTTTCAATTTTTAACAATATCGAATAAATCCAGAACACTATTGAAATTTTGAAAAGCTAATAATATTTATTAACATATTTGAAATCATTTGAATCCGAGTTTGAAGCTTGTTCTTTTAGCCAAGATGTTTGAAGTTCCGTAAAGTAAGATTACCTAGGCCAGGCCTTCACATCTCTCTTCAATAGCAGATATCTAATAACTATAGATTAATTCATTTGATAGATATTCTTAAGTATTATCTAGGCTGCTTTCTAAAATATCATTATTGTTTTCATTTGTCTGCCAGTTTTAAATATTTTAAAAAGGGGGCTTGATTACTATGTCCTCTTGAAACACATTTGAAATTTGGTTCATTTCTCCCTGCCTTGTTGAGTATTTTGACGTTACTTCGTCGGTACATTTGAATCGTTTTTTTTTTGTAAAACGACACATGTCAAGTTTCTGGCAGAAATTGAGTTAACAGCACTACTTATTTGTTATGCGTAGACGCACATCATGTGAGAAAACTGCATGTGTTAAGCTGTTTCCTGCGTTTGGTATGTTGGTAATACATAGACATTTTTAGGAGAAACTATACATGACGCGGAGCCCTGGTGTAGTTTTGTTATATTGTTTGTTTCATAATGAAAATAACTTTTCTCTTTTTTATATATAAACGCATAGGGAAATTTAATAAAATTAGTGAACAGACGCATGTGGAGGTTATGTAAGTCAGGTAAGGTATTTTTTTTATTGCACACACCTCGTGTTTTCACAAGGTGTCGTTCCTGTCGCTAGTCGAAAACACTACCATATTGCTCACATGTTTTTATGCTTCCATTCTGTTTGCATACACCTATTTTATACCGGTATTACTTTTTAAAGTTAAGAAGTGCTGGTATAAAAATGAAAATAAATAGAGGAACCGGTATATCATACCGGAGTATACCGTTCCATTTCGAATACTGACTGTCATGTTTAGACACTTCTGTGCATTTTAAATGTAGAAAATATGAGGAAATGGGTTTTGACATTTTAGAATGGGGCATATACGAGGAGTGTTGAATAATTATTGTTCCTGATATAGGAGGTGTTGAACAACGATTTTTATATGTTAGTGTATTATTATTCAAGGCTTGAGTAGTAAATGTTAAACATTTCCGATTTCTATCACTGACAATGATAATGTTATTTGTGTTTTTCAGGCAGTGAGTAAGTTTTGGTAGTGAAAATGAAGAAAACTAAAGCGCATGTGCTTGATTAAGTTAGAGAACAAAGTAAGGTCGCTCCGAGCAAGATCTGCGGAGTAGAGAGGATAATGAAGTAGTTCAAAGCATTCAGCTTCAATTGCAGCCATTGTGTGATGACTTTTTTGGACGAGTGCATTATCCTGGTGCAGAAGGACTTTTGTGATTAACATTTATCTCCTCTTTTCCTGGATTGCATCCCTTAATTTTTTAATTAGCTGTGCGTAAAAATATCCAGCAATCGTGTGTCTTTGTTCGACATATTAGGGGAAGTCTATTGGCGTCCTAAAAAACTGTGGCCATAGCCATAGCAGCACAAAACATCGGGCTAATATCGTCCCAATACTGGGCCAATATCGTCCCAATATCGATCAAGGTTGCCCAGTATTGAGCCGATATTGGCCAGATATACTGTTGTGCTAGGGAGACGTACCAACAGAAGCTTGGACTTCGAATTTATGGGGAGGGGGAGATTCTGGTACCGCCCCTGCACACTTCGCTTCTTACATTCCAGATCCTAATGGTGTATCCAGTTTTTAATCACGGTTACATATCTGGCAACAAACCGCTCATTGTTTCGCTTAAAAGGGGGGAGCTTGGTCTCTGATGCACGAACTCGTTCTCGCTTTTGATCATTTACTTAATAATTTTGGAGTAAAATTGGATTTATGGTTCTTATGTATTTTTGGTACAGTTCGGGAAATAAACTGAGAAGGAGGTTGGTAGGGACTAGTTTGAAGGTACTACTATCACGACATTTGTCTGGTTTAAGTGAGGGAAATTATGGAGAAACCTCACTCAGGGATCGAACACAGGATCTTTGCAATAAGAACCCAACGCTTCTCGTTATAGTCAATTTTTTGTTAACACTCCCGCAACTACATAGTCGCAACTGATCTAATACCACGTCAAATGGGAATGAAACAGAGCGAATTCCCACGTAATAATTTTCTTATCAAGGAACTCACATTAAACAGTAGATAAGCTTAATTCAAAAATCATAAAATTTGTACAAATGAATTTTTAGATGCATTTTTCTTATGGTTTCCCGAGTCGCTAGCTACTTGTTTTCATTCAATTTTAGAAAATAAAATTGATGTTCCTTAAATTTTCTTTATTCTTCAGATAGGACAGAAGGACACAGTGACGTAGTAAAGAAAAATTGCACGAATTATTTTGGATTAATTGAGAACTTAAGAAAAAATAACAAGTTGCAGATATTAATCCGCAATAAATATCTCCACTATGACTTACCATAAGAAAGTAAAACGTTCTTCAATTTGTTTCTGCTAAATACACAGTACCCATACAACATGCTGCGTATCTTTGACGCCTAAGCTTTGTCACTTAATAGGGTCTTTTACAATAGTCAAAAGGGAGAAAAACAAACCATAAAAGCTCTTTCTACGCATTTCCTTTGCTATTATCTCTGTCAGTGGTGACTTTTTATTGCTTGTTTTTGTCCCGTCTTCTTTGTTGGAAGAAGCAGAGAAACAACCATTAAAGGATATCACAATATCGGACTTTGAGTGCTGAAACTTTTCACTTTCGTTTGTGGCTCGTGAAGCACTATGGGTTACATATCTCTTACCATCAGAGCTTCAAGCTATTTTGCGTTGTATTTGAAAAGTTCTGACAAAGGGGCCAATGGAAGATAAGAAGAGTAATCAGAGCGGAAATACTATAATCTTTCAGAAGCTATAGGAAGTTCGTACCATTGTTACTAACAACAGAAGGAATTGTAATAAATTCTACAAAATATAGGAATGTGAGGGAGGGACTTGAAAGAAAGAATAAAGAATAAGAAAGTCTTCACTTCTTCACATAATGCTTTTGTTTCCACTACTTTGAAGGGAAGTGAAGGGAATATTTCACAGTGTTTTGGTATATTATTGATAGAAATATGTGTTTCTTACAGATTTTTGATGTTGAATTAAAGTTTTACTTAAGTTTCATTTTCCTCACCTCACAAGAAATTAAAGTTGATGGAAAGTTTTGTAAAATGAGGGAAGCTAGATAAAAGATGCAAGAAAAGATATTGCAAAACAAAGTGACGCTAAGCTAAAGGAGGGAGATTGTTGTCGCGTCTCAAGTCAAAAAAATCTCTATATGTTTCCCACACTTACGTACTTTCCAGCAAGAAACTTGCAACTGACAAATCAAAATGAATGAAAACTACAAGTTTTTGATGAAGAATCTTTAGAAAGAAATAGGGGTTGCAGAATGGCATGAAAAACAAAAGTTTCTACATTCATATCTCGATGTTTTGCTATATAACTTAGGTATTGCAAGTGACGAGTAATGAGTAAGGCTTCATTAAGATATCCTAACCATGGAAGAAAGATTCTAGGAAAGATGAGACTGCTGGCTTCTTGAGAAGCAAGACTCCACGCGACGGAGACAAAAATAAAATAGACAAAATGTAATTTTTGTAGCTCTTCTTCAATGTTCCAAAGTAAATATTACATCACAACTTCAGATAGAATTTCATTTGTTTTCCAATTGTTTTGATCATTGTATTCCTAAGTTTGAATCTTTGTGCGATAATTTGAACTCTGTAAATTTGTGATTAAAACAACACATTTTATGAATGATTTCGTTTCCATTTTCTGGACTTGAAAATACATCCGATGTGTATAGTATTAAAGTACAACCCTTTAGAGATAAGACGGGAATTAAGATATGAATGCTATAGATAATAAAGTAATATTTGAATGCGCTCAGGAGCAAATTCAAAGGCAATTGAAAAGAAAGGAGGCGGATTTTCCTTAAGAAAATATCAGAAATTTCTTTTAAAAAATAGGAGATAAATTCTTGTTAAAACTCATGTAAAGGCTTTTGTTAGGAAAATATTTCAAAACGCATTTTTTTTTTCTGAAAAGTGAAGGATCTTGGTTGATTAAAGTGATTTTACTTGAATTCTTTATCCAGTTTTCTCTCTAAGATTGTTGATAGGTCAGAAGTTTTGCGTGTTCATGTGAGTAACTTTAAAAGACTTTTACCAGTACAGATAGAGCACATCTGCAATAAAGATGCCCTCTACTCCATTTCCTACCCTTGTGTACACGGCTTGAAGTATATAATACCATGATACGCTAAGTAATCTTATCCTCAGCATTGCTTATTTCATTTTTAAAGTCTTAGTATAGAACAAGTCGTTTACTTCACCCTCGTATTATTTAACGAGTCAGTGACGCATTTCAATCAATTAATGAAGTACTATTAATAACTATATTGCATTTTAGTATACTTACATAGGATTAATAGATGTTAATGCCAATAAACTAAAAGAAAACACATAGTACACATTTTAATTTTTACTTGTGAAGCAATATTACTCGATAGTCTAATCATGCATCTTATACACAGTATATTTTCTTCCAAATATACCGAAGCACTTAACTAACTTTTATTTCATAAACGTGATGCTAGAAGCTAAAGTGAGATTGTCGTAATTAACTATACTAAATCTAGGCTAAGGTGTATCACCATACCCTCATTTTTAATTGAATTTCTGGAGAAATATTTATATTTTGCTTTATAAGCTATCGTTATTTCTCACGTTCTAATCTCATATATATAGAAAACGAACAAAATACTGTACTTTCAAAACATTTTTCTAGGGATGGGCTAGATAAGTGATACCCATAGGCCACATTAAAAATTAGCACGATCTTCACGGGCCAGAGAATCTTCTGACATAAATAGCATACAAACAGCACTTTAAATCAGCTGTTAAACGCTAATATCGCACACGCATAAAAATATCTCATACATACAGACAATTAGTGTTTGTAAAAATTGCAAACGGCTGAAATCAAAGAATTAAAATAGTTGTTGGAGCTTACAGCTTTTAACATAATTTTATGTCATTAGTATGGGATGCATTCTGTCTTTTCCCAGTTGATAAAAGTTAATTTTATGTAAATGAAGGAAGAGAAATAAAATTAAACCTTCTTTCGAAACGTTTACGGAACACATGTAGCGGGTCGGAAAGGCAAAATCTGCGGACTAGATTCGGCCCACGGGTAGTAGATTTGGCATCAATGGGTTAGATATTGCAAATGATTTTTGTCAACCGAGGTGAAAGGAGTTCTGAATTTATCGTACGTGACTTCCTGCTACATAAACCTTTTGTATGTCTTTTTATTTGATTACGCCCACTAATACATGAAATGAAATTTTGTCAGTGTCCTCACATATTAATATAAATCATATTATTTGCAATAAAATTACATTGCAGCTTCTTGAGAAAAGTAACGCAACTAAAAAAGATGGTTTTCAATTTATTGGCCCCCTGTTATTAAAAAAACGTAGCTTTACCCTAAGTAAAAACGGTTAAGTCTAATTACTAAAGATTCCCATAGAAACTACTAGTGTTGTTTTTCTATTGAGCAGAAACTGTTGACTTCCTGTCATCTAAAGCGACACTTTTTCGGTTGTGTCGATTTTGTCGAGAAAAATGGTGCCAATTTAAGTGTCAGTGATCAATCCAACTGACACCTTTAAAGTTAAGCTAGTTTTCTTGAGAAGAACGGGCAACAATACGGTGTATTTTTGTGTTGTTGCTGGCCTAGATTCTTAGTTGTGTCTTTGACAATGTTTGAGTGAGACTTTTGTTTTAACTTGCAACACAGAAGTTAGTAGTAAAAAACTATAGTTTCAGTTCAGCCAAGTATACATTAATTCATCAAAGTCGCATTGGATATAACTCATAGGCGTAAAAGGAATTTACTAGAGAAGTCTACAAATTACTATAAATCTAAACTTCGCACATACAACTGCACAATTTTCCAGCTAAAAGAGAAAATGCTACGTATTGCATGAAGAAGAAGGAAACCGGGGCCTGAGAAGGAGTTCTTGTGCGCTGAGTTTTCTTGAAGACATATCAGACCTAAATATTATTAGAGATTACATATGAGATTTCAATTCATTTTCTACTGTGATGGCTCAAGCTGAGACAGAAGAGAGTAAAGGATACGGTAAATGGCCAGGGTCTAAATTGAAGGTACCATCCCAACTTTTGACTGGTGTGAGTGCATTGTGTAATCGATAAACTGGTTAAAGGAGCTATAAAATCAAGTCATATTACTACTGACTGATTCTTATGTGCAACCTAAGCATCAAACTGGCAATCCTACAGGATTTTTTAATTAACCCATAGTGATTTCTTTAAATTGAAGCGGCTAAATAATCAAACAGAAGCAAATTTAAGAGAGACAATAATGAAGTGAAAATAGAGATTTGAGGAAAATTAGAATTGAAAAGTAAAACCCGTTTTCATTTTTATATAAGACGTCCTATGAAAACTGGAAAAAAGTTTAAATTGTTTTTGTTAGGCAAAAGCTGACGAGAAAGAGTACACAATACAAGAACGAACTTATCTTTCCACCATTATAAAAAATAAGCCTTCTGTACCAGAAAAGAAAGGAGGATTTGCAAGACTTGCTTCAAAGTAATACTAATCGCAAATATTTCAAACGGTTTCATAACTCTTTGTAAACACTGCTTGTGTCTGTTGAGGTAAATATTTTTGTGTTTATTTTCTTTATCATTCCTTTAACTGATGAAGCACGCTTGGTATGTCTAGTAACGTCAAATTACGCACATGACTTTGGATTTCCAACAACGTGATAATAACAAAATAGCAACACTGGACGATTAATAAAACTAATGGTTAGTTTTGTCAATATTTTATACTTTTAACTTTGTATCTAGTATAATATTACACATTTCTTATAATACTGCATCTTTTATTCAATCTTTTATAGCCCTTTTCTAAACGAACAGAATCTCGAGAAATAGAAAGTCTATTTCACGAAAAGTGGCACAACTCCAAACCAGTGTACTAATTACTTAATGAAACTACTTAAACATATAGGGAAGTTATATTTAGTTTCCTTAATTTCAAAGTCATGCACAGAACAAAAATTATAGGGTCGCATTGCAAATTTATTGGTTTCATCTAACATATTAAAGAAATATAAAATATTATTTTGGCGCTCCTGTAAAATTACATCAGTAAGTTCGAAAAGATGCGATAGCCTTCTTCCAAGGAAATTGCTTGAACTTGGATTTATGTCACTGTTAATGTGCCATTCACTAAGCCGCTGCGTATACTGTATATCTGTACCTACAAGGTAAACTGCACTATGTCACTTTCTTCCCAAACTTGACCTCAGTACATAGTTTTGTAGATTTGAGCACACTCTTCCTGCAAGTATACACAACCATGTCATTGTTTGTTTTGTAATACAATTAGCAATGGCACTATGTCGCAAAAAATGTGAAAAAACGCTCTCGAATTTTTCACATTAAGCTCGAGGTTTGCGAAAAGTGTCATAATGTAGCTTACTTCCGAGATAGGGCCTACAGATATATATTGTTTCTGTAGCTTAATGTGGATTCTACTAATTTTATTCACAAAGCCTTTTGATGAGAAATTTCTTGGCAAGGAAATAAATTTCTAGATAACTTTCGCACTTTCAGGAAAGGATGAAGCCGCCTGTTTAACAATTGCTGCCGTGTCTCTCTGGCTTTATTATATGAACCAACCTGAAGTGCAAATAAAAGTTTTAATGACTACTTGTTCGCAA
This sequence comes from Lepisma saccharinum, assembly GCA_022664845.1. Lineage (NCBI taxonomy): Eukaryota > Metazoa > Arthropoda > Insecta > Zygentoma > Lepismatidae > Lepisma > Lepisma saccharinum. The sequence goes on from JAGDQP010023135.1 coordinate 19,141, forward strand.
CAAGTGTTGGCTGTTTTCGATTTTATACACTCACTTCTATATGGTGGGTGGATGGGGGTCAGATTCATAGTGGTTTATGTCAGTCGTCGAGGTTAGATACTTGATTATTTAAAATGTTTAATTCGTCAAAGATATACTATTTTGAATGGAAATCATTTACTCTGTTCATTATTATTTTATCTGATACAAAATTAATGGGTCTATGTGCATTTAATCAGAAGAAAGTGGACATCTTCTATAACCCGAACTTTCAAAGGGCACTTTTCGTATACTTTGGTAAACTTTATTTTTATATGGGCCAGTCTAGTAACTTTGAACTTCGGTCCGTTACGATTCGCCTTTAGCTGTTTAAATCCACGCCCATGCCCCTACCGGGACTCGAACCCGGGACCTTCGAGCCGAGGACCTACCGAAGCAGACCGCTCGGGCGCCCTGTCAGCCACTCTTCATATACGAATAGTTATGTACAATGACCATCATTCCGTGACAAACTAATTGTAAGTATTTTAATATGGATCACTGCACTGATCTTGAAGTTTAATCTTGTTTCCAGGCATCCTTTGTTTTCTGATAAATTCGATAACATTGTCCACCTTCATCCAAACTGCCTATTATAGTTACTATTTTTTTTTCTTAAGTTATCCTTCATCCCAGTTCTGTGTCACTATTCTCCAATAAACAGTCTAATATGAGCTCACCCCTTTAGGCCAGCGATATTCTACGTTAATCCAAACGTTAGAAACAGTTCTTTCAAACGACACCATCTAGCATCACTAACCTGAACCTTTTGGCGAAAGTAGCACAAAGTACCACTTTATATTTATGGCGGACACACAGTACACCCTTGTGCACAAGTCACCGAGAAGATCTGAAGCAATCTTTACTAAACCCTGAGTTTCCGGCTTCTACGAAGAATGGTTGATGCTTCAGAAATTAAGACGTTTCTGATGAAAACAAGTAAAGAACTTCTTACAACAGCTAATCATATTCGCTGACAGATAATAACAAATCTCAAGTCCATAAGGACTAAATTACTTAACACAATCATAAAAACTGACTTCACGATATTCAATTTTCACAATTGAAGGGTGTGAGGCAAAAACATGGTAACCCACAAATGTTTATTTTTTGAGTTATTCAGCACCCGATGGAAAGGAATCATACCGCGTCGTTTAATGTTGTCCGACTTCAAATTGTGCTCCAGAGATGGCAGCAATATTTACTTATGGTAAGCTTATTGTAACATTTTGGGATTCATAAGATGGTAACCAACAATTAAGATGGCGGGAAACAAGGAGCAGTATATCAGCTTGCCACTAAAAAGGAAAATAATTTGTAAATTGAACATTTCTTACAGCGAGTTCAGTGAAAAGATTTATTCTTGAGTGACTTAGGTAGCGAATATTATGGTATAAATAACAAAACATGGTAACCCACACAGCAGCATGAAAAATAGAAATTCGTTATTTTAATTTGGTACAATTATTTTAAACCTTTATGTATAGCTTTACGTGAAAAATCAGCTTTCAGCCAATGAAAATGACTTGTGCAGCAGTAAAAATCGAATTTCTTAAAAGTTTAACATTGTGGGTTACCATGTTCTTGCCTCACACCCTTTAATTTTTCGCGTCTAAATGGTGTATTGGTACCTTTGTTTGTGGTAGCAGTAACGGTAGTAGATTTAGTATTACTTCAATTTTAAATTAATATAACTGAACCACACAGTCAGGACGGAAGTCTATTGTCAGCAGTTGGAATAGTTGCGAGCTGAATTGCTGAACAAATGTCCTGCATAAAAGTGTGCTGACCCACAGAGGTAAGACTACCCATATGCAAGTGGAGAATTACAGGGATTCGTATAGAGGACAGTCTCGAACCACCTTATTCACGTCCACAGATGTAGTATATCAACTGTAACTAGCATATAATTTTCGTTTTGAAAGAAAACCCATGAATTTACATTTGGTTTCCCTTCCTTAAAACAACACTTCTACAGTCAGCTATGCGTACTACGTGGAAATACTCCAAACTGTGCTTAAATTTGCTATTAGCTAGAGAATGCTATAACGTTTAAAAGCAGTAACATTAATCACGCAATTAACTGTGACGCTACGGTACATTTCAACCGGCAGTAAATGTCTCGTTTAACGGCGACAGTGTTACCAACTCATTCAGTTTCAGCGTTGAGTTTGTCACGACTTATTTACCTAAATATTTTCATTATCATTAATATAACATGCATTTCAGTTGCATGAATTTTATTTAAATACAATTACGTGCATTCTATATTGCATTCTTTCGTTCTTCCTCTTTGCTTCTGACAAGCTTGTACATACGTTGATATTACAATGGTTATTTAACTCGAAGTTACCTAGAAAGTGTGTTGAGAGCTTATAAAGAATGTGTACGTATATCTCATGTTTTTATACAGCCACGAAATGTTGCTGTGGAAATATGTTTAGATTTCTTTAATGACAAATGGCTGCAGCAAAAGACAAAAATAGCAGCCACACAAGTTTTCTCATCACTGTATCAGTATTAAACTCAGCAAAAGTTAACGGTTTACATCATTTTGATAACGAAGCTATTTAAGGTTCACTGCATTTATGTTGTAATATTCACGAAAACGAACACCTTGTGAACATTTTGTACATAATTATAACACAAGGAAAGTATTCAGGTATATAACTAAATACACAACAAACTAAAATCATGGTATATAATAAAATCCTTGAAAATCAATATTATGGAAAATTTTCAAATAGTGGAAAAATAAAGATTCTTGGTATTGAGTGGTTTAAACATATTAGCGATACAATAAAGTATAATAAAATATTGTGTGAGATTCTTCTGCATAACTTAACTGTATTAATGCTATTAATGTAGTAATAATTGTAGTTAGTTCAAATCTATAACCATAAATATAATTGTAGTATAGATAGGGTTATTGCAGTTGAGGGGTGGATCTAAAGTGCATTTAATCTACTAAGAACACTACTCATATTACTCTGACCACTATAACAGTAATACCCTTTATTAAACATCAACAATATCAGCAAATACACATTTTAGTATTAGTAGTAGTAGCATAATTAGTAACATTAGTAGTACAATTGGTAACATTAGTAGTACCAGTCTCATAGAAACGGTATGATAACATTCGTAGTATGTCAATATATCCTTATGTTGTAGTTGTTAACGCCATGTATAATCTCGGTAGTAATCATCCAACTCAATAATAGTAGTAATATAAAAGAAATAGCTTACGAGAAGTCATCTGTCGTAGGCCCTAACGTCAGGAGCACAATATATGACAATACTATTGCCATCACTTTCATATCTCTTAACCTTGTAGTATGAATTCTTAGATGTGAAGTAGTGCGTGTTGTAACGCGAGTCCTCTTATTAGTGCAGGGGCCATCCATAAGACCTGTTGGATCGAAAAGGTCCACAGCATATTATTTCTGGAGTTGGTCTAATGGTACTACTGGATGATTTCTGGCTTGCTCACATGTTCTGAAAACTGTCAGTTTTCTGGCAATATGGCCGCCACGTTACATCTTTAATTCTATATATCTTGGTTCCCCTTTGTCCGATTTGAGTGATCTTTTTTTCGTTTGGAAGCTTATAATTAGTCACTTAACTTTAATTATGAGAAATATTTACGTAAAGGCGATGGATTTTAAGTAATCTTTAAAGAAAAAGAGAATTTATACCCTTAAGAATTTACTATTATTGCATCTTACCGAAATACGACCCAATGTAGTGAAAATTGTTATCTAACAAAGAGATTATTAGTAGAGTACAATGTAGAGATTATTTTAAAGAAAATATCATCCAAATCGGACAAATGTTAGCCAAGATATATGGAGTTGAATGATGTAACATGTGACAGAAATTAAAAGAGGCGCCGGCGTTAATTCAGGATACATCTCGGTTATGTGTTGCATGATGTTGGTTGTAATTCATACCACTTAATCTACGGATCATGGGAAGCAAAAATAGTTGACATTTGGGAATGTAGCTATTCAAGATGGCGGACATTCAAAATGGCTTCATAGGGCCAGTTGGCGTATTTTCACTGTTGTGTAGAAGTACTAGAGAAAAAGTATTGAAGTGTAATTTTAAAAAAAAATGTGTTGTGGCTTTAGGTAAATAAATGAGTGAGTGACTCCATGAAAAGTTTGACGTTATGTATACTGATATTTGTTTATTATGACTTTTATGGTCAATACACTACATTTAGACGTACACACAAACCTTATTTCTATTCTTCTACATCGAAAAAAAAATAAGTAAATTCGAATATATTTGCAATAGATAAACCATTGAAGTGACACTGAGCAGTTATTTAGTTTTGAATACAGTATGTACATTTTTTACACGAATGTATTACATAGATACATATCGATTTGACAGCAATACATTATATTAATGCAACATTTGGAATTTGTGTTTCTTGCACATTTTTTGCAAATGCACGGGAATGGGAAGTATACAGGAAGAGTTCGAATTGTTATTTGCGGCATACATTCGCCATCGTTGTCTGTGTAGCCGTACTGAGATGGGTCAAGTTCTGGGGCTTCGGCAAGTGTATGGTACAATTTGTAGCATTGAAAGTAAGCTCTCCTGATGTGGAGATGTATCGTAGATGAGGTTGTTGGTGGTAACTTGGAGAAATCCAGAAGTTTCATGCGATGACACTCATGCATTCTGTATTTATCCATCGATGAAAACTTACGTAACATTATCTGCACTAGAAAGGTTTCTGCAGACATTATCATACTTTCTGACAATTCTTGTATGCCGAATCCAGTCAGATACTGTACCATATTCTTTGCAGTGGTAACAGCAGAATACTTAGTGCCAACTTTGCTTGTAGTGTCACATCCAGATAGAGCGTGCGCTGCCGATAAGATGTCAGTCACGAGACTCGGCAAACATTCAGCAAGAATATGAATCGGGACATGCCGTGAAGTGATTCCTATTCCACATAATACCCATAACTCCACTAATCCGTGACTTTTGAAGACTTTCTGGTAATAATATAAAGCACAAATGTATCGGAGGATGCAAGAATTAAGCGCTTAATACTCGAGTTGGAAACTGCATGCTCAATGTGAAAAATATTCTTGCATCTGCGTCATCTAGCTCGCATTGCAAATCAGGAACATCGATTATTTCACAATTTAATATACGAATGCTTCTTTTCCCATAAACTTCCAACCCACCAACGTACACATCAATTCCTCGCAATTTATGATTTTGTCTCATCAAATAGTCTGCAAGAAACATTTGCAATCTGTACTTATTGTAGGAAGATGCCCAGAATGCATACATATCTTTTGGCATCGGAGTTTTTGCGCCATTAATGGTAATTTCAATGGGTTGACTCTCACATCTTCTGAGGCGTTCGTGCGATTTCACACAAACTTCTTTATACATATCGAATATTATATCTATTCTGCTTGACCCATGAGCTATCGATAGAATTCTACGCAAGATCTGATGTGCAAGATCTCCAAACGTCATCAACGACTTTCCAGTCGACGCAGCAACAACACGAGCATGAAGCATGAAGTCAAATGCTGCTGAAGTTGATAAAGACGACACAGAGAGAGATGATGTAGCCATTTCAGGCAATTCATTTTTCAGTTCCTGTATCATTTCAGATTTGTTTGGTTTGGACAGGAAATCGTCTTTTGTTAGGAAGAACGAGGTTGATCTTATTCCATAGAACAATAAGCGATCTAGTGGGTATTCTCTATCCCTAGCTATGTCAATAACTATTATACTCTCAGATGTTTCCTCTTGGATGTCACATTTCTTATTTTCTTGTTGAGTCTGTGATTTTTTCAATCGCACCAGAGGACTGAACACCTTATTGCTTTTTTTAAAATAAATTTCTATTCACGAAATTTAAGATATTCTCTATCGCCAGTCCTTACGCACGTCAGCTTGAAGTTCTCGTCGGGTTCTGTGTAATGCTTTCCAGTTACTAGGTTGTGCAAACTAACATCATTCAAATCAAACGGGTTTTGTCTTTCACTTATAAAACTTACAATTTTTTCACAGAATCGGCATCTGATTGACTGACACTTGATGAGAATTCATGGTGGAGCATGTACTCGTCATTTTCCTGGAACCCGCACATCCTGCGGTGAAAGTGTTTGATGCTGGTCTTTTCGTGTTGAATTAGAGCGCGTTCGGCAACAGTTTCTTTCCGTCTTGTAATCCTAATAATCCCTCCTGGACCTTTTGCGGGTTTGTTGTACAGTTGCTCCAGTGCCTAGTCAATCGCAACACCACTAAAGTTTCGGTCTGTTTGTTTGACAACAAAATGACCTCTCATGAGTCTCATGGACTCCTCATGGATATTCTTGTGTGTTTCTTGAAGCCTCAAGCAGTCTTCCAAATGAACAGAGCCCCATCTATAATAATTAATTTTGCCAAATGCAAAGAACAGTGGAAGGGCCCGACGTTCGCTCAGTTGAAGCTCCCAGTTGCCCTCTCTGTCAGCTCAATTCATGTCTCTTAAGACAGGAAATACAACAGTGATGAATATATTCCAGTATCGGAACATGTTTGACTTCGTGCATCCGTCTTCTACAAATGAATAGAAATCATTAATCATGGGTTACATAACGTTGGAAACTTCAATATGCTGCATCTCTGTCTTCAACTTCACATGCTTCTTGAAGATATTTCACTGCCTGAATGGCATCCATATATTTATTGGGATCTGATTTGAGAAAGAGTTGTTGCCACTGTAAGATCTGAATTGCTTCTGCGAATAGAAATAGTCCTCGAACTCCACGAGAGTAGTGACCACCACTGAGCACGCTCTCAACCACTTCTGACTCTGTTAGCACTTCCTTTGCTCCACTTTCACTCAGATAGTCACCAATGCAGCTGATGATAACTTTACAAGTGTGCAACGAGCACAGACCCAAGAAAATGTTTTTGAACTTCGGAGGGAACCACAGCTGCAACCAACATCATACAACACATAGCCGAGATGTATCCTGAATTAACGCCGGCGCCTCTTTTAATTTCTGTCACATGTTACATCATTCAACTCCATATATCTTGGCTAACATTTGTCCGATTTGGATGATCTTTTCTTTAAAATAATCTCTACACTGTACTCTTTACTCTTTGTTAGATGACAGTTTTCATTAGATTGGGCCGTATTTCGGTAATATGCAATAATAGTAAATTCTTAAGGGTATAAATTCTCTTTTTAAAAAGATTACTTAAAATCCATCGCCTTTACGTAAATATTTCTAATAATTAAAGTTAAGTGACTAATTATAAGCTTCCAAACGAAACAAAGATCACTCAAATCGTACAAAGGGGAGCCAAGATATACAGAATTAAAGATGTAACGTGGCGGCCATATTGGCGACCATATTGCCAGAAAACTGACGGTTTTCAGAACATGTGACCAAGCCAGAAATCATCCACTAGTACCATTAGACGAAGTCCAGAAATAATTTGCTGTGAACCTTTTCGATCCAACAGGACTTATGGGTGTCCCCTAGACTATATCCCTCAGATATGTAAACGTAAATGTCACCTTCTGAATCGTGACCTGTATCCAAAACTTCTTTTATTGCTACTGGGCATGTACCGAGTGTAAAACAAAAGTAAAGCAATTTTGACTATTGCCACATCAAATTCTATCATGGCCCGTATCTGTTCTATATACCACTGCATTAACAAAATATTTAAATATCCAATATCAAGAGTTACAGTTATTTCCATTATCTAATATGATTAAAGCACAAAAAAACAAGTACGTACGATTTTTTTAAATCTTCAATTTTGAGAACAAAAAATGGAGAAATTTTGTATCAATCATTGAGTAAAGGTTGATTAAACTTGAAAACTATCATTATTCAAGGTGATGCTTTGTTGCTTCTTTGCACTTTAAACGTGGTTTGTCAACAAACTACAACATTTTCATGTCAAGTTATAATGCAAGTAATGAGGGAAATTGATACAAATGTATCCACTAACATATATAGTTGGAAAAATACATCCCTTACTTAAAAAATAAATTAATAGAAATAGCTTATCACTTAGTTGTAAAGATTCCTATCGAGGATTGGACTGTGAAGCAATTCTACATGTATTTAATGAATATAATAACTAATATTTCAGATAGAACGATAAGTAATGTTAATGAAAAAAGCATACAACACACTTCCAAGATAACACAGTAAACTTGCAGTTAGTTTACTGTAATATTGGCATTGTAAGTATTAAACTTGCAGTAAGTTTGGCATTGCAAGGCTGCAAACTTGCTACAATCTTGCAGCAAACTTGCTAGTTGCCCGATACCAAACTTGATAGAAACCTTGTTTTTATAAACGTTAGGAGACCAACATGGAACCTGTAGCGAGAAAATATGTCAGTTTGCAGTGCGATTCGAACTCACAAACTTCAGATTTGTTTGTTGTCCGCCATTCTACCGATTACTCCTGGTTCTTCTGCTCACGAAGCATATTTTACTAGCCCTTTTATGTTCGGAAAACAGTACCTGGAATAAAGGCATTTATGTAGACTAATACCAAACTGGGAAAGCTTATTAGTCCTGTGTTAGAGTAGAGTTATGAAGAAGACTGATCGTTATTTTTCACAAGCGAGTCACCTCATTATTCTCACAATGATGTGTACTTTACTGTTCGGGTCGACGGCATTTCTCAAACAAACTGGATGTCAATTTTCCAGATAGTACGGTAGTTTAAACCAAGTTTTGACAAGCCTGGATTTGTCCTTACTGGGATAAAATAATTGATGTGTTCTGTCCGACTACTAACTGGAAAACAGCGATTCAAAATATCCTAACCTAACCAATGGTTAGTGTTTTTTTTATACAATTTGAAAATGCGTATACTGTATTGTATGTACAAAATGAGAAAAAAGTTACTGTACAGCATTTAAAAAAATATACCTCAACTCGCCGGGAATCAAACGCAGTAGCTTTCCGATAAGTTAGCCACAACACTATAATACTGATGGAGTTATCATTTGTCAGTGTTCTTTATGCAGACACGCCAACGAGTCAAAGCACATGTCAAACCTAATTACGTTTTTCATGGTATACTTTCTTTACCGAATGAGTCGCAACAATTCAACTTAAATAATTATTCCTTTCTTTCATTATACGGAATACAAAGACTTTAAAACAGTATGTCATCGACCCGAACACATACTGTAATTTATTATTTACGTGGCGTGTTCCAAAAAGGTGTGTGTGTGTGTGTGTGTCCACAGCATATTATTTCTGGAGTTGGTCTAATGGTACTACTGGATGATTTCTGGCTTGCTCACATGTTCTGAAAACTGTCAGTTTTCTGGCAATATGGCCGCCACGTTACATCTTTAATTCTATTGTGAACGTCTTGAAAGTTACTGTTCGCTTTGTTGTTTTGGGGATCGTTCTTAAAGATGGTAGAGCGTAAATTTAGGGTTTTGGCGTAGCGAAGCTCGACTATTCTTGAGACTCGCTTGACTACGAAAGGGATTGTTACCGGTGTAAATTAATCGTTACTTGGTTACATTTTAAACACACCATGTTTCTCTAACGATGGACAGAATAAACGGGTTTTACCGGAGTTATTAATCTTTGAGCAAATACAGATCGGGAGGTGACACTTAGAGTCTAAATTATGCCAGACGCTTAGAGTTCGCAATATAAAACAGATCCTCTATCCATACCTGAAATTTAGTTAGATGTTAGATGAATCTCAACAGCCTTTGATTCCGTCGCAGCCAGATGATGGAAAATGCTCAGAAAACTATCTTCCTTCTTGGATTGGAATTGATGGTTTGGCTGGAGTCTGTCGGGATTCGAGATCTCTTCTACTGTACTCAAGCACTGAAGGTCCCTCTATGGATCAGGAGATACTGGAGTACTGAAGCTCTGTAGGCCCCTCTACGGAACTGGAGGTTTTGGTAGAATACTGATTGGCTTTATATAGCAAATTGTACATACAGTAAATGTGTGTGTGTGGTGTTTGTGTCACTTGACTTTTCCTCTGAACTCTAAGTAGGACGAAAGGTGACGTTCCCATCATAAAGAACATGGTTAATTTGCTCAAAGGTGAAAAACATCTCGATTGACGTCATAGATTGCAATATATTTCATCAGCCTTCGTTGTTGCTACTGAAGACTACTCTGTTCATCTTTACTGAAACATGGCGGCGGTTTTATTTCCATTTCACCGAACAAATTACAAGAAAAATATAAAAATATACTAAAACCTAATTTTTTCCTATTATTTTGAATTTTATGAATAAAGTTAATTTTATCCTCTTCTGGAGAGGGTCACACTATATATCTTGGTTCCCCTTTGTCCGATTTGAGTGATCTTTTTTTCGTTTGGAAGCTTATAATTAGTCACTTAACTTT
>JAGDQP010023136.1:0-29560 GCA_022664845.1 Lepisma saccharinum
AGTAGTGTTGCATAAATCACAGGTTATTCATGTACACCGTTTATAATAAGTACGACCCTGATAATTATTTAAGTAAATATTTTCTCTAAATTAATGAAATGTGTTCACATGTATATTTCATCACAACTGAATGATTGTGATCACTTATTGTATGTTCTTAAATATTTTTAAATATTTTAAAGAATTTTCCCCTACATACATATTTTATCAATCATTTAATTGTCAATGCTTTTTGCGTTTTTGTTTTAATTTTAAAGTAATACTAACTGAATTTTAAAATCTTTCATAATTTGTTGTATTTTCTACTTTTAAACTTCAGCATATATTTTACATATTTCTATGTACTTTTAATTATATATAAATTCTCGCCATTACGTTTTTTAGACTGTAATTGTTTATAGAAATTCAAATTTGGGGCTATAATATCGTGTGATGCAGAAAGACGTTTCCCGTCTGATAAAACTGGTGCAACTGACAATCGACATTCCTTTCTATTCAGTGTTATACTGTACACTGTAATGCCAAGAATAGGCAAAGCAGTCTGTGGAGTGCTCACCGTTAATCTGGAGAGCCCGGCTTCGATTAGCGGTGCCGATCATCCTGACTGAGGGTTTTCACTGGTTTTCCTCAGTCGCACCACGAAAAATCCTTCCCCTAGTTATTGTTGTTAGTATCCAGTATACCAGGTAAAATGGCCGAAAATCGACAGCATTTGGAATTTGTTAAATAAAGAAATAAATAAAATTATATGGTTGGATGTAGCAGTTACAATTCATTCTTATCGCAAATTTTCATGCAACCTATATGTATACACTATAAAGCTTTATTTGCAGTTCCAAAACTATGTTCCAAACTATCAAATTTTATGTACTCTCAGATTTTATCACCTAGGAGCATATGCACATAAACAATTAATCGCATTGTCTTTAGTATAACACCAAGTATAGCATGTATAATTTTTTATGTCTAATTGGTAGTTTGTAGATGTAGATTATGTCATTTCCTCTTCATTTCAAACACATATTTTAATATTTTAAAAATATATTTTTAAATTGTTAAACACATAAATACATATTTGTGGTAATTTAAGCATATAAATATCCGGGTCCTGATTTAAAACATTATATTTTGTTTATTATTTTGTGTTATTGTCAAATAAACAACATTAAGGGCCCTCCTCGCGCCCCACCCCACTTTTTACATTTTTCTAAATATCTCGAGAAGTAAGAGCAGTAACAAAAATGTTAGAACTTGCAATTACTATGAAATACAATCTTTTCCATTGATGAGTAATATGCTTTGAAAGATTATAACGTCATTACATAATTTAAGTCTTAGTACTTATCAATCGTCAAGATCTCATGATCGCTGTCCATTGTATAGATATTTCGTGGTGTGCTATGTTCTAGAAATTTTGATAATGCTCTTAGAGTTGGAAATATTTTGAAAAATAATTTTAAAAAATGGGGGTGAGCACGAGGATTCATATATAAAAAAAATACAATTCTGTCAGAAGAAATGAATACAATTATGTACGAGCGGCTGCTCATAATTACGATATACGTTTAACAAAAAACGGGAGTATATAAAAATATGTAATATAAAGAGATTTCAAAATACATAAGTACACAAGATCGCATTGAAGACAATACTTGCTAAAATGTTCCTTTACACAAGTGGCCTGTATATTGTAACATGTTCAAAAATGGCGTCGATAAGTCAGTCACTGCAGCGACCTGGAATTAAATCCGGGTCACCCAGGTGACCGGTGTTCTATCATTGAACTATCTCCTGAACGACCGATTTATCTGCATATTTGATATTTTTCTGACCTCAGCTGAACCATTCAATCACTGCTTATATATACCAAGAGACCTCCATGTGAAGATTTTAGTTGAGGAATCTTTCTGAAATTCCAGAAAATCCAATATGTAAGAGAAATCGGTCGTTGCTGCGACATTTTGATGGTAGAACAACTTGAGGACCTGGCTTGAACTGGAGGATCTGGCTACGATTCCAGGTCGCTGCATTGACCTACTTTAATTTCTGTGTTTTTCCTAACCAGTATCTTGTTTTACAAAATATGTATGGAAAATGCATGTGAATGCATGCTTAATCCACCAGACACAAGCAGGGGTTTTCCTCAGTCACACCAATAAATACTCGTCGCCACATCCCTTACCTACCATATACTGGATTAAGCTAAAAATGCCTAACGGCCATAAATAGCAATTCACGTCCAACAAATGGCCTGCAGCAAATGTCAGTTTTCTGTTACGAACTCTCCCTTGTGATATTTCTCAATTTATAGAACTGTGTAACTACTTCCAGTAAAGAAGCGTGAAAAAATATTATTTTTTTAACATTTCATAATAATCTAAAAAGTAAGAGGGGCTAATGATACAAACTCTTAATAAATTGACTTATTTTGGTAGTACACTCAGTGGACGATACATTAGTCGGTAATCAGGAAGCAATTCTTCCTTTTACGCTTTTCAGTAAGTAATTTCTATATCCTATTTTCATTAGTCAATAGCTCGATAAAAAATGGAGACATATATATATTTCTTTTATACTGACAAGAATTTTAATTTTAATTTTGTAAATGTCTCCATCATCGATATATTTTTTTAAGAAATATCGTTCACAATACATATTCCAGTGTTGTTTCAAACATTTGCTTATATGTGCTTGGAAAAAATGAATTCGCATGTTTTGCCAACATTTATAATGACACCTTTCATAAACTTATGCTTAACAATATTATCCAAATTTTGAAGTTTATCAAGGATTTTAGGTTTATCACACAAGGTAACGAAAATAATTGTAATTCTCACAAATAAAGGACCATATGGTTGTCGCTCAAATCCAATGCAAACATACAGCATCTGATTGAGAATGAAAAGATATTGAGATTACCAAAATTTAAGCTGCTAAGGACCATAGGCAGCGGAGCTAGGGAAGAGGAAACATTGAATGGCGGTAAAATCAGAGAATGGCATGAATGACAGTGAAAGTGGATATCTTGCAAAGAGGGAAAGAAAGCCAACCAAAAGGAGCATACCAACCATAAGAAGAGCATCAAGGACTAGGAAAGACCATAAACATGGTTGCCATCTTGAACGCAGTGTTGCCAGCTCTGCAGAAAGTTGAGATAGTGGATACAGAACAAGATAGCAATTCATGCACAAGAAAAAGGAGTAAGTAACACAAAAAACATTAGGGAAGACTGTGAACACATACATGAAAAGGGTGAATGGTAGTCGTGCGTGAAAAACGCACGTGAGGGAAGACAAAGGTTGTCCCTGATTTTCCGCAGTCCCACCAGGCGAATGCCGGGATGGTGCCTTCGCGCGGGCCAGAACCGCTTCCTTCCCCTGTCCTAGCCACACCTGAAGGGCCGATGTGGCCTCGGAGTTGGAGACCTAAACCCCACACTGTGTTCTTTCCTGGAACAAAAAACAAAACGACTGGAAGAAAAGACCCCTGTAGTTGCCGCTCCAATTATAAACAAGACCATTTCACGTGATACAACAAATTACTAGAGGTGCAGTGTAAAGTGCAATGCTATGGGCTACAGGCAACGCGAGTAGCGAGGGCGTGCACACGTAGAAAGTGCGCAGAGTATGGGACGTAAAGGCGTGAGACGGAACCAATGTTTGTGTTGGTAAGAGTAAGTGTAAGCGAATGCTGGTATTTCTGTGTGTGAGCATTCGACCACGAAGGTCAGGTAGTGTCATTGGACACAGAGTGCGGTGGTACTGTGGAGGCTGCTATGTAAACAAGTTGCGGGTACTTGTGTTAATGGTATATTAGCAAACATACGACACAACAGGTCAATTGACCTGCTATGGTTCATACTTGGAATAGGAGAAGGGAGGGATTTGAACATAAGTAGAGCACGGATGTTGTGAGAAGTGAGGGCGAGATATTAAAGTGGTTCTGTGTATTGTGTAGGGGACAAGAAAGTGATTTACTAGGCGCATCATATGTGTACAGAATGCGACAAGGTCTGGTTAGGTTGTTGGCGGATGTGTTCGGTATCTCGCAGGAAACTTCAACGCAGGAGGAACGTCTAGTTGCAGAACAGATTAAAACACAGCTATATAAAGAAGTTGTTGTGGATGAGTTTAACACATTAATGATAAACGATGATGGCACGGACATTAAAAGTGATTTCGGTGATGATACGGAATTAGCAGGAGGAACGACGCTGCCGCCAGAATGAAGTCCACCAGTCGCTGAACACCACGAAAGCAGTAGTTCGTCATCTTATGCTCCATCACCACCAAAGAAACCGTTCACAAAATTCCCGGACAATTACTTGTCTGATGCATACAAGATCTGGACCAAGCAGCCCAGAGACCCGAGGCCTCCACAGCTGCGTCCTCCTGGATTAGCGATTGGCATGTCGCCGCGTCTGAAAATCACTTCCGTTATAGTACAAAAACGCAAAATAAAATATAAGACAGTCTCGCAAAACTTTGAAAAGACACTCACAACGCCTTGCAGATACCACCATTCCTTACGAAAACGCCTTAATAATGCTGTACGTGGGCATTTCCTCGCATTGAGACAACTCAATGCAATATTCACGACCAGATCTGAGCCCTGACTATTAAGGAAGAAATTGATTCGCACAACACTTTATCATTCACAGCGTCCAGATCATAGGTCACGCGCTTCAAACGAAAACACAAAATAGTTTCGCGCAAGATCACACATAAAGTTAGTACGCGAGTCGATGTTGATGCCGCTACTATCAAACAACCGCCGGAGACTTTGCTCATGAGATTAAGTCTTCCATTGCAGAGAACGAGTTGACTCCAGAGCAGGTCCTTAATACAGATAAGTCCAGATTGGATAACGAGTTCAATTCTAACAAAACTCTTGCCATGTAAGGCAACAACCCAATCTTTGGTGCCATGGGTTTATACGCATTCATATATGATTATGCCGGTGATTGGAATGTATGGCACACTGCTTCCACACATTATGTTCTTGTTGCGGAGCCCAGTAGTTCCCTTCCAGCGAGCATGTCCACTGAATTCCCTAATGTGAACGTATATGCAAGTAGATCAACGAATACGACCGAACGCGATTTGCAAATCTTCCTGGAGCAAGTTTTGTTGCCTGATCTGCAGGTACTTCTGGTCGACTCCTGGTCTGCAAACAAGGATGATGATCTTTACAACAGGACAGTTCCTGCCGGTGTTGAGTTCTATAAGAAGCCAATTCCTACGAAATGCACATGCCTTGTACAACCTGCTGATGCGTTCCTCTTTCGTCCATTTAAAAACATGGTGAAGTTCATCACAGATACATTGGTGTTCTCATCCAGCATTAAAGTGTGGAAACGCGAGACCTTTCTTCGCCTTCAGTCGTTTGTTCATTACCAGATTTCCTCAAGGCGAATCCCAAAGATGATCCGCTTTGCGTTCTTCAAATGTGAATACTCCAGTGAACATCCCGGGCAATTCCAAACACCTTCCAATATTGCTTCGAAACAGGACTTACAGAAGAATAGTGCAGGGACGCCTGTGACCAGCTTGCTTTCATAGCTGTGCTCACTGCGAGAAATATTTGTGTGTTGACCACGCATCCATTCGTGACCTTCACGTCAACTGCAGCTAAATTACAACGGGTGAGTATTGTTCTCTATTCTTTCTCTCTATTTGTATTCACGTACGTCCGATATTCACGCAGGACTATCGCTCACCATTTTCACGCATGTATTCACAGTCTTCCGTATTGTCTTTTGTTACTTATTCCTTTTTCTGGTGCATGAATTGCTATATTGTGCTGTATCCGCTATCTTAACTTTCTCCAGAGCTGGCAACACTGCGTTTCAGATGGTAACCCTGTTTATGGTCTTCCCTAGTCCTTGATGCCCTTCTTATAGTTGTGTAATGCTTTGGGACTTTCTCCACGAAAGCAGGTAGACTCAAAAGCAAACCAGAAGGCCCGAGGCGCCCTGTTGCAAAAAAAAAGGAAGTTTACCCAACTTCATATCACGTGGTCAAACCTACCCGGGAGACAAGCCTACATTACGCGACAGGAGAGGGCACGAAACAAAGGAAAACCGCTATCGGACCTAAACACAAGGAGGGTACCTAGCCGTCAGCACCCTGCTTCAGCCACATCGAAGACAGAACATACACTAGTCTACTACACGAAACATGCATTGAAGAAGCACGAAAGAAGTACCAAAACGCAGAAAGTTGCCAAAAAACAAAAAGCTACCACACAAAGAAAAAGGCATACTCCAAACAAGGGGAAGACGCAGGTGAGAACATCCCGCAGGAAACCAGAACACAAAACGCTATTTTAGTGACCTATAATAGTATAAGGCTCAACACAGCCACGCACTAGTTAACATTTATCACGAAATTTGGATAAATTCAACTGATTTGACTATTCCCTAAAGATTCTTGAAGCATTCGATCAAAATATCAAACTTTAACTTCATCTGCAATTACCTTCTCTCACACACAAAAAAATAACACCTCGCGGACTGAAATGAAGAAAAGTTGAGAACCTTTAAAGCTATACCAGAGTGCTGGTAAACTACCTACTTTATAATAAAAAAAACCTGGTCACAAGAAATATCTGGTAAAAATGTAATTCATTTTTACTTAAAGATAACAAACACAATGCAAAAGATTGATTGCTAATTTCTTGGGGGGGGAAAGTTTCTGAAGAAAATTTTGAACATCAAAATGAACATTGAAGATGCTGTTAATTTAGCATAACAAAAGGATAAATTAAATATTTACAGTAAAGCTCTGGCTAAGAACAGAGAAAAGATTTCACATACTTATTTCCCAAAGAATAGGTTACTTTTACTTTTCAAAAACGTAGTAGACATTCTATTCTTTAGCCTAATCGAACCAAAATTTCCACAATTACTGAAGAGTAACATTTCTTTTAACGAAAGATTAATTTACAAATCTAACTACTGAGCAACAAATTATTTTCATATTTCAAAACGTTGTCTAAATATTCCGTGTATAATTTCCTTTTTCAAACTTCACGCAACCTAACCTCTTTTCTGATAATACAAACATGGTAAACTATAGCTGGGTTAGGTGTGAATTCAGAGTACAAATTTCTATGAACAAAATGGCTTGCGGTTACGATCACAACGAAGAAGTTTAAACTTTTCTTATTACCAAAACGTAAAAATTCTTACGTTAAGCAAACATGGACATGCTGTAGAGGTTTCGTTTTATTTTAAACATACCAATTTTCCAAAATAAACAGATAAAAATACTGAGTGGGAAAAGGCTGTGCATTTGAAAAGTAACATTTACTATAGCGTAGTGCAAGGTGAAATATTCAACGCATACGAACCAAAATTTACGTGCTGAAATTTCGCTATCTAAATGTAGGTGAAACAGACTTGGAATTCAGGGAGAGAGATGAGAAATTTGAGACATTAAACATACGTATCTGATAGTAAACCCGACCCCCCGATGCCTACAAACTAACCAGACATTACTGGTTCACACATGCTTCCTCGAGACAAACCACAAGCCACTAACATACTGTAGATACACTGAATCACTTTCACTTACAGAAGAAAAGGGCTTAGTACCACAAATGATTATATTTATATTTTATTTAGAAAACGAAAGAAAACCACTGCACAAAACATTAATACTTGAAAACCACTTCACACACACAAACCGCCAAAAGATGCTTCAAGGTCACTTTTCTGTAGATGGGGACAATATGGAAACTTAAGACCGTCTACCGCCGGTGACGATATCTCAGCATAACTTCTTCGGAATGCAGGAACTGCTACTACAAATTATTCCCTTTGAAGAGGCTGCATTTATATTTATATTTGTATAGATAATAGGCTGCGTTAAAACATTCTTATATGGCATATTAGTAATTTCAAGAGCAGCCAGCTTCTTGTACAGCTATTCAACGTGGGCAGCCATGATCGAACTCCTGACTGACCTCAGCCAATGAGGGACGAGAATTAAAACAGAAGGAAGGTCGGAAAGGGTTGTGTGGCCTACCACGAAAATTTCAACGAAAATAAATATCAACAATCAGATCTTTTAATTTCTTTTCTGAAGATTGAAAGAAAACAAAATGTTGAAGAAAATGATGAAATAAAATTTGCAAAGAACTATCAAATGAAAAAATGAAGAATCAATAAGAATAAAATCCCGCCAATACAACAATGTAAGATAAAATCTGAATGGCTCGGCTTTTTTGATACGTAGGCAAATAAACACTTTGAAGTTAGCCGAAGACAAAAATATTCCAGATAAAACACGAACATAAAAAAGAAAAAGAAGACACTAAAAATGGGGGAGAGGATGTTGCGACCAACCGAAAATGGGTCGCTACAGTTGGTATGCTCGTTTTGGTTGGCTTTCTTTCCCTCTTTGCAAGATATTCACTTTCACCGTCACCGCCTTTCACTAATTTTGTCGCCATTCAATGCTTCCTCTTCCCTAGTTCCGCTCCCTATGGTATTTAGCAGCTTAAATTTTGGTGATCTCAATATCTTTTCATGCTCAATCAGATTCCGTATGTTTGCATCGGGTTTGCGCGACAATCATATGGTCCTTTACTTGTCAGTATCTGGCAACGGTATGAACAGCGATAACAGAAACATTGCAAAATGATCGAGACAATATACATAAATATTTTCGGGTCTTTTACACATATTTGTGTGTTTCATCGTACTGTAGCGCATTGTGCCAACAAATATACTATTTTTTTCAGTAAGTAATGAACGTGTATGGATTCTCTTTGTCTCGTTTTTTGTTTTCAAAGTTCGGAGTAGCAAAGAAACGACCGATGCTTTCGCTGTAATGAGACAATTTTTGCCAACATGTACAAGTACATAAATTTGGCTGAATGTAGACTCACCATTATTGGAAGGGGCCGATGAAACAAACACATATGAAAGACATTATTTATTTGTAAAGTCACTTGAACTCAATTTTCAAAATGGTGTAGAAATATTAACAGATAATACAACATGTTGAGTAGAAGACAATATTTTTTAACAGTAGAAGGAAAAACAGTTCTTCACACGTTCTTTTCAGGGTAGGATCTCTCTTTACAATTGAAGTTTAACTTAAATTCATTCACAGTAGCTGTTATTTCACTTGCGTCAACTTGATTACTTCCCATCCGTAGCAGATTTATTACCAGATGTTATTTCTTTGCAGCATTGGTCCTTGTTTTTGCTAGTGGCCAGCTCATCCTCTTCCATCATCATTAATACTACTTCCAGTAGTAGTAGTAGTAGAAGAAGAAGAAGAAAAGAGGGAGAACTTGTGGAAGAAGAAAAAGTAGTAGGAATAATAGACGTTGTACTCGTAGTACTATTACTTAAAAGTATTAGTACTCGTAGTACTAGAAAAAGATGTAGAAATAATAGAAGTCAATTTGAAGAATAAAAGGGAAAGAAAAATGATATTAGAAGAACTTTAACTGCTCAGATGGTGGTAAAGTCTAATACTTGTAGTTTATGATCATGAAGAGATTGCTAGGAAATACATTAAATGATGTACAACGTTGCTGCATTCCGACAAGTAATAATTGTAGCCCAATGTGAATACTGTGCACAAATAGTTAAGTCAGTACGCAAATAAGAATCTATTTAACTGGATACGCAGATCTACTAACTGTTACGGTTAAAAATATACGTAAATAGTTCTCCGTGTGTTCAAGTTAATAGCACAAGAAATAATTCCTACTGTGTGTAATATTGTGCTACACACAAAAAAAAATACTTTGAGTGTCTACAACATTTTTAGTCTTCTAACGGGAGAGGAAAGGAAATAACATCTTACACTTTTGTTTTACAGTTAAGTCCTATAGATTGATTTCCACTTGCGATGTACTGAACAGAATCTTGTTTCTATATGATGCCGTGAAATGCTTGCTTCTGCGTTCAGATTTTTTTTTTTTTACTGGATGGTCCTAGTAGGCTTCGGAACTTTTTCCTATTATAAAGGTAACCATCGACATTCTTTTAATAATTCCTTAATTAGACGACAGTAGGTCAATATTTTTTTTTTCAGTTCCTGTAGATCTCAATAAAAAAGATATTGTTAGCACTGTACTTGATGCGAATATATTCATTTACTTATCTCAGTCGTGAATGATCAGTCAATCAATCCCTCCAAACGAGACAGCATTACTCTTATGTTCTAAGTGTCCTCAGTCATTTGCACTATGCACGACCCGGTAACCTTAAACTGTAATTGCACCACTAGAGTTATTTTGCTTAAAGAAAACATTCTTGAACTGCTCGTTTATAGCAGAGAATTATAAACTGTAGAAAACACTAACACAGGAACCTCCATTAGCAATCGGTGCAAGTTATTAAGAAATCCTACTTCCTGATTTGCATTGTAGAAGACAATAGTATAGTTTCAATGTGTCTAGCGTCCTGTCTCATAATCTATCCTTGCGAAACTTTAGAGGGTAATCTCTAGAAAACAATGGAAGAGATCAGTCACTTAGCTGTTTAGTGTATCTTCATTAAAAGTTATCCTCTCTCTTATGTAGTGTTGCATTGCACATGAAGAATTGTATACAGCTTGAACCTTATTTCCTCTTGTTGGTGACGTTAGTCTTTCTTTCGTTGGCAGGTGCGGTATCCACTTTCATCTTGGTCAGCAACTTCTAGTAAGTAGTGGAAGGTAGTAAAAACAGTAGCAGGGAATGTAGTAATTGTAGAGGCAGAAAAAAGTACTAGTTGCAGCAGGAGGTGGAAAATAATTGAAAAAGAAGAAAAATGGGCCTATTGTTACTGTTAACTAACTAGTAATAATAGTAACAATAGTGCTAGAAGGAAGAAAAAGTAGAAGAAATGATGAGAATTGTACCTGTACTACTATTGCCTAGTGGTAACGTATAGTAACAGACAGAAGATTAGAAGATCGAAAAGAAGAAATACGAGAAATATGAAAACGTATCAGAGGAAGAAGTAGTAGAGGCCTCGTACTTGTAGTCTTTTCAACTGTATACAAAAACGGCAAACAAAGAGATCAAAGAATCAGCTACTGCAGTAAGTTCATATCTATCATGGTTGACGATCCCTTTCTCTTACACCATGATTACAAAATTTTAAAGTTTGGTCGCTAGGAAAGATATGTTCCAGTGAAATTATTTCGTGAATTTCATTTGTTAAGCACAGAATTAAAAACTGTATAAGTACTTCATAATTCGTCATTTTTACACTATGCTTAGAGGTCATTCGGAACAGATTGACTCATTTGAAGAGCACAGCATTAAACAGAAGTGGACACAGGTTCTGCAACAATCACTGGTTCTACACCTGCCAGTTATTACAAGAGCCAACATCGTTGATCCAATGCAACTTCCTGTCTACGTATTCTTTACTCATGAAAGCCTTCAAGCTCTAGCACAAAACCAGTGCGAAACCATTGCATGAAGCTGACCTGAAATGACAGTGGAAAATTCATTATGAGATAGATGATCTTTCATTTCCCTAAAAGGAAACTGTTTAATTAAATTTATATTTTATAACTTGGACAAGCATATATGACCTAACCCTGTCACAGATTTTAGGGAAACATTTCGACGATAGCTCTTCCGGAAGACGAAAGGGTGTAGGTATAGGGACCAGAAACCTAAGTTAGAGTGGTTGGTTACATAACTCGAACCTGCATGTCTCTGCAGTACTGATGCAAAGTCCTAGGACTTTAATATTAGACCATATTGTAAGAAGTACATTCTTACAAATGTTGGATTCTCTTTGTAAACTTCCCCGGATGAGAAATCACTACATTCAGTATATTATTTCGAAGCTGATTTTGAAGGACTACATACCTTAAGCCCAGTTAAAGCTGACAACAAACTAACTAGTATAACATATTTAAATAACTTCTAACGTCACGCCGTACACGTATCTATTAAACAAAAATTAAAACTTCACGCCTCGATGTTGGAAACACAATTTATTATTTAACTTGTGTATTAAATACACATATTTACCGCACAACAAGTACGGTATTGTGCATTAAATATGTATATTTAATACGCAACTTAAATAATAAATTGTGTTTCTAACATCTGTCAGTGAAGTTTTGATTTTTGATTAATAACTAATATAAGTTAACCCAACCTCACCTAACCTAATCTTCAATAGTTTGAACGATCCGGTGGGGTCTCCACAGAGTAGAACATTTTATTTATAGATTTTCATATCATTTCTGAAATTGTTTGACAAGGGGGAAAATCAGCACAATTTTGTTTAATGAAAATCACTATTTGCCTAATTTCAGGGTCCTGACTTTAGTGGTCAAGGTATTTTGTCCAGAATGTAAAGGCCACGTCTTTAACGACCTTGTAATTAAACCTTTCGTTCCATCGTTTTTTGTTTTGCTTTGTTTTTAGATTTTTGTATGGTTTTGTTTAAATAATGAATATCTTTTTGGAATCGTAATAGATCACAAAGTAAGACGAGAGAAATTGGAGGGGGTATATGATATAGATGATAATTCGTAATAAAATGGAAATTTAGGTTAGGAAAATCTATGAAATTGTAACGACTCTAAAGTCGCATGTATGTTCCAACTTATATATATGTTCATTATCCAACGCCTCAGACCACACTATCACCATGGTGGACGATTACCAGGTGTGTAAATATGAAACCGGAATTAGTGTATAGACGGCGTTAGCTGTCACTGTGGTTACCGTAAAACTGCGTCCTTCGCGCCACTTGCTTCTTTGACTGCTACTCACAACCAGACAAGTTTCATGTCATAGTGTAGTGTTTAATAGCGTTGAACATGGCGTAATTGTACCTACAAACTACGACGTGCGGACAGCATTTATTTTGTGTTACCGGTACCATTTGAAGAAAACTGATGCAGAATCGCATTGCATGCTTGTCGAAGCTTACGGTGATCATGCTCTTGGTAAGTCGCAGTGCTATGCGTGGTTTAAAAAATTTAAAAGTGGCGATTTTGACGTGAGAAACGAAGAACGTGGAAGACCACCGAAAATGTTTGCAGACAGCGAATTGTAAGCTTTGTTGGATGAGGATGACGTTCAAACGCAACAACAACTCGCGGATCAATTAAATGTGACATGAGAGCAGTTTCCATACGGTTAAAAGTCATGGGCAAGATTCAGAAGATGGGAAAATGGGTTTCACATGCATTGACTGAACGACAGCAGGAAAACCGAAAAAACACTTGCGAAATTCTGCTCGCCAGGTTCAAAAGGAAATCATTTCTCCATCGAATTGTGAATGGTGACGAAAAGTGGATCTATTTCGAGAATCCTAAGCGTAAAAGATCATGGGTAACTCCAGAAGAACCGGCGACATCGACTGCAAGACCAAATCGCTATGGACGGAAGACAATGCTTTGTGTTTGGTGGGATCAGAAGGGAGTGATCTATTATGAACTGCTGAAACCAGACGAAACCGTTAATACCTAACGTTACTGACAACAAATGATCGATTTGCGTCAAGGTTTATGTGAAAAACGACCCGAATATGACCAAAGACAACATAAAGTGATTGTGCTTCACGATAATGCACCCTCCCAAACAGTAAAATCGGTCAAAGAAACGATTGCGACGTTTGGCTGCGAAATCCTTCCTCATGCAGCTTACTCACCAGACTTGGCGCCTTCCGATTTTCACTTATTTGCGTCCATGGGACACGCACTTGCTGACCAGCGCTTCACGTCTTACGAAAATGGCTTGATGACTGGTTTGCAGCACAAGAGACACAGTTTTTATGTTTTTCATTTTTTTTTTTTTTGGTCTGGCATCCACACATTGCCGGAACTATGGCAGAAATGTATCGCTAGCGATGGCCAATACTTCGAATAAAATAGTTCTTAGCATTGTCATCCAATCACTGTGTCTTTTCTGTACATAAATTCCGGTTTCATATTTACGCACCTGGTAAGATAGCCTCATTGTAATTCGGAATTAATGTCATCTAGTTTCAACGAGAATTTTCGATAACTTTGTATGTACTGACTAAAAATTCTTGATCCGCAAGTTTCAAGAAATAACATTATTTCTTACTATATTAATAAACAAATTCACCATCATAGGAATTGCAAATGGTATATTAGTCGCCATTTCTTTCACCTGAGCCATTCCATCTCAAGTCAGACAGCATATGGAAAAGTGTCTTGATCATCATCAAGATGAAAGGATCATCTTGAAATTTTTGTAAATATATATCTAATGTTATGAAACATAGTGAAAGGATTTAGGGGGAAAATCACTGAGTTATAGGTTCACTAAAATTTAAAGATAACGACTGTTTTCTGTGGGAGAAGGGGCAACTAAAATTGTCACATAATTAAGGTGATGCAATTCAAATACTGGACGAGATAAAAGACTGCGACTTTTCTGTTTTTTTTAAAACTGCCAATGAGCTGTCTCATTTGCACTGTGATAATGGTAGACCAAATGTTAAAAGGAATGCAAGAGAAAGTTCCGAATATGTTGGGTTTTTTTTTCTTCCGGAGAGAATGCGATGATGATCAACATGGAGCACGAACGACGTACTCGCCAGGGACTGTTCAAAGGAATTTTTGTTTTTGACATCACGTGTCTGTTGATATATTAGTAAGAAATTTTGACTTAAAATGTAAAAAAAGAAAGTGCAATTTTGGCGAAATGTAGACCAGTTTTTCTTCCACCAAATGGCCATCTTCAAATAATCTGCAAATCAGCCTAAATGATATTTCATTGTTCCTAATTTGAACATTGCAGACAGAAATAGTGATATTTGTGTAAAGGATCTTTTGTGATATTTTTAAAAAATAGTGAGTAACACACTATTAGTATCACTAAATGATGCTAAGTTCTTTAAGTTACAGTAAAACGGTTCTTTAAAATATCATTCGGAAAGGATTGTGGCTTATAAGATTAGTAGTACTTGACCCCAGAAGACGCTCTAGCTCTATATAACACATATTATTAGCAACTTATTAGTTTGTTAAAGTCAAAATGAGCGAAAAGTTTGTATTTTAAAATTTTAATTTCGTTCCATTTCATGCTTCTTGTCCAAAATTACAAAATCCAGGCAAATTAGATATCTTTTCTGAAAGTTAAAAAATGAAATTTAGAAATTCATATTAGAAGAAAAACGTGTTCCTGTAATACGATCTGTATTTAATTCGTTTAGAAAATCAACGCACGACAAAATGTGAAGGAGAAGTCTCACAAAAATCTCCCAACTGAGAGACGAAAATAATAATTAGAGATCTGTTGAGAATTTCAAAAAGTTTAGGTCAAAAATTGTTCTCCTTAGGTCAAAGAAATGTGGAAATTTATTTAAAATCTTTTAGGATAAAATATTCAATACAGCAAGATTTAAACAATGCTATGTTCTTTTTTATTTCAAATACGATTGAATTTACGAAAAAAAAAAATTACAGAACCTAGAAAAGAACCATACTTACAAGCAAGATTTGCAGTTGTATCCATACCGATAAAAACAATACATTTAAACAAAGGCACGAAGACATTATTACATTATTCATTTACGTGCTTATTTGTTTCAATGGGATAAACTATATTAATAAGTAATTATTTTAACAAGACACCTCAGTGGTGTCGAGCTATTCAATCATTATATCTTAGTCATAGCAATTGAAGTGTACAGGGAAAGATGTTTTATTTTTTTTTATTTTTTTATTTTTTTTAGAAAAGTGGGTTTGCACTAATAGCAAGTACTAATAAATGGCAGCTAACTTCTAGGAAAGTTTCAATCCAGTAGTGCAAATAATCCATAAATTATAGCGGTTTTTAGAATACATGGGATGCATACGAGAGTTCACCACACACACAGCATTGTCTTCTCTTCAAACATTCCTCTTTGAACCACTGGCTGCGCCTCGGTACCTGGTCGAAGCCATTGTTTCCCGGTGTCAGAATAATGAAGAAAGATCCACTTTTCATCACTCGTGATGATCCGCCGCCAAAACCTGTCGTCAGTTGGGTTTCGAAGCAGTTCTTCACAGAGGGTCACACGTTGTTGAACTTGAGCGCGAGTCAAATCATGGCGAACCATTCTCGGTTGCCTAGAGCAAAACCCAAGTTGATGCAGATGACGAACGACACTGGTTTGTGATGTCTGGACAACATCTGTCAGCTAACTGGTATCCTTCCTTCAACAGCGTTCAGGAGGGCATCGATATCCATCGTCGCAGGGCGTCTACTCTTGAGCTTACCATCGAGATTGGTGTCACCAGAGCGAAAACATTGAAACCACTTTCTAGCTGTGGACAGGTGGACAGTACCTTCACCTACGGCACAAATTTCCTTGGCTGCTGCTGCTGCATTCAACCCCTTTTTTCAGTAATGGCGCAGAAGCACACGACACACAAGTTTCTCCTCAGCCATTGTCCTGCCAATTGTGTATTCAACGCGTAGTTCTTCCCGCACACCGTTAGCCCTGTGATCAGACAGACACGTGACACACTTTCTGCCACCACCATCTTCACCTGTTCTACACGTTGTACATGGTTTTCCGGCAACGAGTGGGTGGGGCCACCCACCGCTACGAACATATGACTCACCCTGGTATAATGTTAAAGTATAATTAGTATTAGCTCTAATTAACTCCCAGTAGCGCACATAAATGTTTTCAACGTTTATTTTAGATTCATTTCGTTGATTACCCGTTATCGGTTGTAAAAATTACGTTTATTTTTAAACCACATTTCCACAAAGACGCCATTACGTTGATAAGACGTTAATACAATGTGTATTCAATATGTTGTTTTCAACCATGGTATAGATTTTGTTTAATGTGTTTCTTAATGACGTTATGTTAAGAAATTATTATTAAAAAGTAATTAAATGACACAAACTAATGTTTATGTTCTCATGTGCACGTTGAAAATAGATTGAATTTCAAACTATATTTCAACGAAGATTAAATTTCTTTTAAACGGCGTTAATGTGACGTGTTTTCAACTTTCTTTTATACTGTGTTATAGATATCGTTTCACACATGTATTTTTAATGTAATAGCTCAAACATTATAATTAAAAGCATATACAATAAAATTAACTACATTTGCACGTTGAAAACTGATTGCATTTTAAACTATATTTCAACAAAGATTGAATTTCGTTGATGCGGCGTTAATGTGAAGTACTTTCAACTAAAATTCATACTATGCCCTAGATTTCGTTTCATACTTGTATTTCTAATTTAATTGCTTAAACATTATAAATAAAATCAAATACAGTTAAAGTTAATGACATTTTTCATCTCATTTGCATGTTGAAAAGAGATTGAATTTTAAACTATATTTCAACAAACATTCAGTTTCGTTAATAGGGCGTTAATGTGAAGTGTTTTCAACTATGACATAGATTTCGCTTTATATGTGTTTTTCTAAGGCGAAATATTATACTTGTTGAAAAATAGAAAGTTAATAGTGCAGCGATGTTCAAAGTGTTAAAGAAAAAAAAGCGCATAACAAGAAAGATGGAAAGTATTCTTTATTCTTATTATTACATGATGGTGAAACGACGCGTAGCAAATGCATTCTAGATTGTCTGTTAATAGATACAGGAAACGAGTAGTGTACTCTCAAGGTGGATCCGTGGTCAACGCGTCGAGCTACCAACGAGGACTGCAGAACGTTCCTGCTTCGAAACCCACTGCAGCCGCTGGGATTATTTACTATTGGAAAATTAATACTGTATATCATGATAAAAGCAACAGACAAAATGAAACTAAATGTTTGTATACCAATAGACAGCACCCATGCTCTGTTTAGGCCAACTGAACCGGTTTCTTTATCGTCCGCTTCTTGATTTCAATTTGTTTCTAATCAACCATTTTACAACGTTAAAATGACGTTTCGGTACTAACGTTTAATCCACGTATTTTCAACGTTTGTGTGCTACTGGGGACATTATAGTGTTGAGGCGAGACGATACTAACGATGGTCTCTTTCTTGTCTTGATTTTTCTTAACGTCTCATCCCGAACTGAAATTTTTGGTCTTACAAGTCTGTCTCGGTCTCGACTGCAAACAACAGTCTCAGTCTCGGTTCGTTGATCTCAGTCTTGTCTCCAGCCTCGAAAGAAACAATTCATAGAATTAAAAGGTTGCTAATTGATGACGCATTTGAAATGGACACGCAGGCTTCTCGACCTCTGACAAGAACATTATTATTAATATTATATTATCATAATATGAAATATTTTTAGAATAGGATTAGAACTAAAATTCTGAAACAGCGTAAAAAACATCATAGTTTTAATGAAATAAAAAGGTTTTAATTAGCAAACATAAAGTGCCAATAAATTAGACAAATACAAAAATTTCATTATAGATACACATTTATTGTGGTGAAACTAGAGGTAATGATAAAAATGTAAATAGATTATTTATTAAATATTGGCAAAAGAACGAGAAAGAAGCAAATTATAAAATCACGTTAAAGAGCATAACAGTAGATGGAGTGCGACCCTGGGAGATGAACATAAATTACGAGATTTTGAAAATAAAGTTTTGAGATATATATACAGGCCGAAACGGAACAGGAAAACTGGAGAATGGAGGAGACTGCATAATGAAGAACTCCACGGACTGTACGACTCACCCGATGTTGTAAGAATAATTAAAACACGACGAGTAAGGTGAGCAGGTCATGTAGCTCGGATGGGGAAAAAGCAAAGATTACTATTGTGGTTGGAAATCCGGAGTGAAAGAGACCGTTGGGAAGACCGAGACGTTGTTGGGAGGACAATACTAGAAGAGATCTTCGAAAGGTAGGTGTTCGTGATGAACATTGGCTTAATGCTGCCCAGGATAGAATCCTATGGCGAATGCTTGTTACTGTGGTGATGAACTTATGAGTTCTGTGAG
Organism: Lepisma saccharinum; assembly: GCA_022664845.1. Lineage (NCBI taxonomy): Eukaryota > Metazoa > Arthropoda > Insecta > Zygentoma > Lepismatidae > Lepisma > Lepisma saccharinum. Next base: position 18,877 of record JAGDQP010023136.1, read on the forward strand.
CCATAGAGTTGGTAAGTTAGAATTCTGTAGAAAGCCTAAATATTTCTTGAGTTCAAGCGAACACTTCTAATAACAGCTCAAGTTTGTGTGAAACTCGATTTCTTCTTCAAATACTCAACACATGGAAACCCCATAAAATAAAAACAAGAAAATAGAAACTATTTAGTTTCTTGCACATCCGGTGAAACAATCAGCAACATAAATGAAACAAACGAGTATTAGGGTTACCAGACGTCCGTATTTTGTACGGACAGTCCATATTTAAAAGGCTCTGTCCGTGTTCGTCCGTACTTAGCAAAAATTAAATAATGTCCGTACTTTTCACTTGGTCTGTTGTTGACTTTTAAATATTTTAAACCTACATATTTCCACAAATACATATCACACAATTTGTAGACTTCAGCGTTGCACACAGATACAAATTGTTCCTTCAGCATTAAATGTACTATCGCCCAATATTGTTATTGCCTAGTTTTCCTATGGTCTTTGTTATCGCCTAACAACATTTTTGAAACACATGTATTAAAACGTACCAGAAGATCCTCCGAACTTAGCAATAAAGAAAATATAAATGTAAAACAATCACCTAGATTAGAAGGCATCCAAAAAAGTACTGATAGTGTCACAACAGGCTGTCACTTGTTGGTCCTTGTTAGCTTCCGAAAGTGTGTGATGTACCCACTTGCTCAACTTGTACACCTTTCCTATGCGGTGCAGGTGAAGTCTGTTTCATCAGAAACCTAAAAGCACTCGCCAAGCTCGCCACACGTTCGTCTACTCTTTTGTCTATAGCTGCCTTCAGGGCCTGTAGGCACCCACTGCGGAGTTCATCAGAGAAAAATTACCGACCTGATTTTCTGGAACCAATACCTGGCGGTGCATTCATTTACAGCACTATTCCCAAAGACTTGACGTATTCGGTGACTTGAATCGGCTGTGAACAAACCCACCTTAGTCATAAAGTAGACAACCCCGAACGAGCTGCTTCGACACCTCTATTTATCTTTCTCACTACTCCATCTACAACTGCTATAAGTGCGAAAAGCGCCTGTCTTGGTCAACGTCAATGTTTCCACTCCCACTCCGATCCATTTTCCAGCACCTCAGCTACTTATTTCCGTATCGGTGATCTCGTCTTCAGTTCTAATGAGTTTTCAAAGACAGCAAGAACTTTTCGGTTGCCTTGTGTTAAGTGTGAATATCATGTTGGTGTCCCAAGTAATTGTTCGGAATATCATTATATTTTAAAAAAATGGTTTCAAACGAATTTGTTCGTATTTAGTCTGCAAATATTATGGTAACCCTACTATTAGCTATGGAGGTAAATCAGACATAGTGCCATGCCCAAAGGAATTGATTTCCTGGAATGATGATGAAAAGTTATCCCAAGATGAACTTAATGTAGATATGATTATTTTGGATGGTACAGTAATTGTATTATTTTTTAAGCCTGAAATTGGAGATTTTTGCTGTTCTCCAAATACTTCGTAAATGATATTAGAAGTCTATTTAAGGGCCAAGTGAAACGCGTTCACGTCGTATGTGATATCTGTAAAGGAGATAGCTTGAAGAGACGTGTTCATGAAAAAAGAGGTACAGGTGGTTGAAGCAGAGTAAAAGTACCCAAACAGTGGAACGATTTCCTTAAAGTTGATGAAAATAAAACAAAACTATTCAATTTATTGTGTTAATATTTACGTACAGCTGAATACGCCGGAAAAGTTGTCATAACCAAAGGAGACAGTGTTTTATGCTCACAGCCTGCCGATGTACATAAAATATCATCATGCGATCAAGAGGAGGCAGACACGTGAATATTTTGACATGCTGTAGATGGTGTGTCAACAGGCTACAAATTTGCACTGTTGACTCAATAGTAGCTAGCTATCAGCCATGCAAGGAAGTTGAAACGTGATTGCTTGTGGATAATGTATGGTTTATGTAAAGATAGGCTACATCAATGCTACAGTCACATCTGATTCACTTGGAAGTGAGAGAAGCTCCGAATTACTTGCTTTCCGTGCTTTAACTGGCAATGACACAACGTCTAAGTTTACGAATAAAAGGAAAGTAGCAGCCTGGAAGGCTTATGATGATGAGGCTCTTAGGATTGCCATCTTTTGATGAATGTATTACGGGACGATTGGCAAAGAATACGGGATAGTACGAAAAAAATACGGGACAAATCTGAAATAACCTAAAATGAAAGTAATTAGTTTGACCCTGTACTACTATATGACTACTCGTACAACTTAAACCTTCAATAATCAAGAACAAACAGAAAAGTCATGTTTTCGAATGCTCACACTCCGAAAACACTGACGGCAGGCGGAAAATAGATATCTTAATTTCATAAGCACAGTTGGGGTTAGTATCTGCACTGAAAAATGGCATGTGTTAATTCAACACTTTTCGGTGTTCCTGGGTGATCACGATTGTATGTGTTGAATCAACACAACAAACGGTGTTGATTTCGGTGATTCAACATAATAAAGATTTCTTGCTAGCACTATACAGCAAACGGTGTTGATTAAACACAAAATGTAATAATCCCTCTGGGACAACGAGAAATGTTGAATTAATACAGCTGCTTTTTGCAGTGTGTTATCAACTAGAGCAAACGGAAGTAGCAAGTATTATATCCTCAACCCCCGGTCTCATGTTGGGGGCTGGGGTCTCATGTTATGGAGATCTACTCGCCAGTCTTTATACAGTTAGAAAAGAGTCCATTTGTTAAAGTTATGATATTTTGAAAATATGTATATGAATTTACTATTTATAATACGGGACAACAACTGATAATACGGGACGTGTAAATTTTACCTAAAATACGGAACATCCCGTATTATACGGGACAGGTGGCTCTTCAACTCTTGACAAATGCTCAAGAAGAAGAGAGCATAATGAAAGTTCTTCCGAATATGGAAAAGTTCATCATATCCCTGTGTATGATCGTTCCAGTACGAAAGATGATATAAGGCAGATCCGTGAGCTTGAACATATCCAAGATGCTTTTGTGCAACATATCCTCCGCATTGCTTATATCCTCTGAAGCAGAGCATATTATGGGAAGATCACTTGAAAGACAACCTGAACTTCCATCTCCAACTGATTACGGCTGGACGCAAACTGAAGAAGGAAGAGAGATACCTCCCTGAAAAACAATTCCACGAGTGAGTGAGTCCCATTCATTTAATAACTTTCATTTCCAAAATTGTGTATTATGTAAAGTGGAAAAGAAATGTTTATTTTGGAGATACATTGTTATTCATTTAGAGACACATACTTTCGAATCCATAAGTAAACAAACCTTTCACGGAAAATTATCCTTAATCACTATCGATATTTCAACATTCTAATTCTATAATTAAATAAACTTTTAACCAAAATCATTCTTGAATATAATTGTTATATGTGACCTCTCAAACGTATAAAACATGTCAGTAAGCATCCGTATGGTCCTGCTTCTAAATTCACCAAGGAAAGACCCAACAATATATTTAAGCACATACTTGAAATCAACATCCTTAAAAAAACATGTAATTTCATACCCGTCACTGTATAGTTATAATCTTTAATACAAAGTATAATGTTGGACGCCGTATTGAAAAGAACGAAAAAACAAATTATTAAATGATACCCTGTCTTCCTTCATACATTTTCAGGGAGTTCAGATCAAAACGATCCTACATCACGGAGAGCAAAAAGTCTCTCTCTCTCCAAAAACATACATTTTACTCAACATACATTTTGAATGTGACTTCCACAGACTAATTCAGATTGGTTTCACTAATAAAACTGATTCTTATGGAACAATTGGCATGTATAAAATGTTTCGCAATTGTATCAAAAGTGCACGATCATATGCTGAATTCTATTAACTAGAAAAGTCCATGAAGCGTGCGTATTTCGAGTTCCGACATGCGTTAAAATGTAGAATAATGTCTAAAATTGTAATATTGTATTGCATTTATTAGTAATAAACATATGCATATACAACTGTTCTCTTGAAGAAGAAAAAAGTTCGCTTGTAAGGAGGATAGAACCAGGACTTGCCACACAGAAATCCGATGCTCTACCGTCTACACCACCGAGATAGCTGAAGACTACAGATTTCGAAACGGCATTTAAACCATTTCGCTGTTCTCTGACGCGTTGCCAGGATTATTTACTTTGAGGATCTTTTACCTTCTGGATTCTTAACTCTCGCCAGATACTCCTGTGCTATGAGTCCTTATGCCAGCATTGTTTGTACGCACTCGCTGCATGCTTTACTTGCGATTTTTATGAATAGACAATAGAAATACTTATGGCCGGTTTCACCAACCTCCCTTAAATTTCGGTTAAGGGCGCGTTAGTTAACGCTTACATAAATATTTAAGCGTCCCTTAAGTCTTTTCCATTGCATCAACATTTAACGCTACGATTTAAAGGCCGCTTTAGACGGTACAATTTCTCGTACGATCTCTCGTATGAAAGAATGTATACAATCCATAGTACGAAATGTTTCGTACGATAAATCATACAATATTGTATAGTGTTTAACACGGTACAATTTTGGATACGAGGGGATAATGATGAAACTGCTGGAGTTTATAGTTGTGACATCTCAGGTTTTTAGGGTAATTAATTATGCCACATATATTTGCTCAAGTATAGTCCATTTAAAAAATATAAAATAATTGATAACAATTAATCTTGACGCAACAGAAATTCAGTTAATTGTAATGTCAAATTCTTCTACCAAGAGAATCTAACTTCTACTAGGTTTCAGTGGTAACGAAAGTGTCGTAGTTTTACTTCTGTACTTCGATAAAGATATTTCGTTGTACAGACAAAAACGTTGAAGATTTTGCCGTCTTCGGTGATAAGTTCGGAGTCATATGTGTTTTGTATTTTACAATATTCCTGAGTTAACAAGATATGTGACATTACACAGCACTTCAAAAGTATATAAATCGCAATATATTAATTCCTATTTATACATATGGGGGCAATTCTTAACACTGCGGTTTAACTACTTCTATCACAGGGCACTGGAAACGCCTCAAAATGCTACGTTTTACGTTCCTATAAGCATGAAATATGCAAAATACAAAAATGAGGAGTAATGTAAATTTGATGTGAATTATAGGCTCATTTCACACAAGGCATATAGGTGTAAATAGGGAGGGTCAGCTGTCTTAACCCTTGAATAAAAATTAGTTCGTTCGATTAATCACCTAGCTCACGTATTGACTTGCACAGTTCTAGCTTGACGTCGACACTCTACTTACATTATGTCTACTTCTGTAATTACTGTTCAATGTATTTCATTATTTCAGATGCACAGAGCGTATATGTTTATCAAAATAATTGGGGAGGGGTATAATTGCAAAGATACCGGTATCCTCTACATTATTTCCTTTCATACATATCATGACTGTAGAAGATTCGGTACTCTACGCACAAGAAACACAATGAAAATCACCTTAACTGCATTGCACAATATATAGGAAAAGCAGTAGCTATTAGATCACATCAGAACTTTGTCATTATATTTTTAAACATATTTCTCCCGTATAACGTACCTTTTATGGTTATAAGAATGCAAAACGTAGTATTATGAGGTATTGCCAGTCCTCTATAGCAGAAGTAGCTGTACTGCAGTATTACCGACCTTTTTACACTTCCCTTAAAAACATTGTTTTATATCTTTATACCTGTAATAGTTTATTATGCCATTATGTATGTTAATTTCTGCATCAAGTAATAACATGAATATGTTCTCTTTGTGTCGTAATCCATAACCAAACAGCCGAATAGGAAAGCACGCTATATTGCCAGTAGGGGCGCTGTCATAGATTGTACGAAAAATCCGCTGAAAAATAGGACCGTTTCTATTTAGAGAACACATCGGAGATAGCATGAAAAATCGTACGATCTGCTCTTTACACGATCAAAGAATGTAACCGATGGGATTGCACACGAGGGATCGTACGAGAAATTGGATCGTCTAAAGTGGCCTTAAGATTAATAATTTGAGTGATGTGATTTTCGAATATAAGCGGAGAATACGTGTCAATAAGAGGTAAGAAATAAATGAAGAAATATTTAACCTGGTTTTTCTAACATATTTGTAACCGTTTATATAGACCTATATAAAAATAATGTGACCTCACTTTTCTAAGCTAACTAACCTACTCTACCTAACTTTTCTAACCTAACCTAACCCAACCTACCTAGTGCAACATAACCTGAACTAACTTAACCTATCCTAACTTAACATAACCTAAACTAACCTAACCTAGCTTAACATAATCTAAACTAACCTAACCTAACTTAAACTAAACTATCCTAACCAAACCTATCCTGATCTAACCTAACCACAGCTCATTTAACTTAAGGCCACTTTAGACGATCCAATTTCTCGTACGATCCCTCGTGTGTAATCCCATCGGTTACATTCTTTGATCGTGTAAAGCGCAGATCGTACGATTTTTCATGCTATCTCCGATGTGTTCTCTAAATAGAAACGGTCCTATTTTTCAGCGGATTTTTCGTACAATCTATGACAGCGCCCCTACTGGCAATATAGCGTCCTTTCCTATTCGGCTGTTTGGTTATGGATTACGACACAATGAGAACATATTAATGTTATTACTTGATGCAGAAATTAACATACATAATGGCATAATAAACTATTACAAGTATAAAGATATAAAACAATGTTTTTAAGGGAAGTGTAGAAAGGTCAGTGATACTGCAGTACAGTTACTTCTGCTATAGGGGACTGGCAATACCTCAAAATGTTACGTTTTGCATTCTTATAACCATAAAAGGTACTAAATAAGTGAGAAATATGTTTCAAAATATAAAGACAAAGTTCTGATGTGATCTAATAGCTACTGCTTTTCCTATATATTGTGCAATGCAGTTAAGGCGATTTTCATTGTTTTTATTCTGCGTAGAATACCGAATTTGCTGCAATCATGATAAGTATGAAGGGAAGTAATGTAGAGGATACCGGTATCTTTGCAATCATATTCCTCCCCAATTATGTTGATAAACATATACGCTCTGTGCATCCGAAATAATGAAATACATTAAACAGTAATTACAGAAGTAGACATAATGTAAATAGAGTGTCGACGTCAACCCAGAGCTGTGCAAGTCAACGCATGAGCTAGGTAATTACTCGAACGAACTAATTTTAATTCAAGGGTTAAGACAGCTGACCCACCCTATTCACACCTTGTGTGAAATGAGGCTATAAATCATATAAAATCTACATTAGTCCTCATTTTTGTATTTTGCAAGTATTTCATGCTTATAGGAACGTAAAACGTAACATTTTGAGGCGTTTCCAGTGCTCTGTGATAGAAGTAGTTAAACCGCAGTGTTACAAATTGCCCCCATATGTATAAATAATAGTTAATATATCGCGATTTATATACTTTTGAAGTGCTGTGTAATGTCACATATCTTGTTAACTCAGGAATATTGTAAAAACAAAACACATATGACTCCGAACTTATCACCGAAGACAGCAAAATTTTCAAGGTTTTTTGTGTCCGCACTGAAATATCTTTATCGAAGTACAGAAGTAAAACTACGACAATTTCGTTACCACTGAAACCTAGTAGAAGTTAGATTCTCTTGGTAGAAGAATTTGACATTACAATTATTAACTGAATTTCTGTTGCGTCAAGATTAATTGTTATCATTATTTTAATTATTTTCTATTTTTTAAATGGGCTATACTTTCACAAATATCTGTGGCATAACTACCCTAAAAGCCTGAGGTGTCACAACTATAAACTCCAGCAGTTTCATCATTATCCCCTCGTATCCAAAATTGTACCGTGTAAAACACTATACAATATTGTATGATTTATCGTACGAAAAATCTCGTACTATGGATTGTATACATTCTTTCATACGAGAGATCGTACGAGAAATTGTACCGTCTAAAGCGGCCTTTATACATGTAAATGCATGTAGCACGCGCGTGTATGAAAAGCCGGGCTAACAAGCGTTTCTGGTGTTGAAGGCTCAATCCAAGTGGGTTTCCCGTCTCGTTTGACGTCAGTTATTCAAAATTCAGTGCATGTAAACAAAATGAAACAATAATTTGTGGGCCTCGGAGGTCCCATCTTGGTAATGCTGGGACAGTTTCACTTTGTATGGGTTTTCAGTAGACAATTTGGTGTTTTCGTCAAGAATCAAGTACTGGCAACATAAATTAGTGAGAAACAAAATAAACTCATATTGCGACTTGCGTATAACGTAACTGTCTAATTGTGAAGTGTTGGATTCCTGTGATTTCCAAAAATAAACACCGAAGTTAACGTTTGGATAAAGTAGTTATTTTGAGAATCAATGTCAGTTAAATTTCCACCATGTCCAGCATCTCTAAAACAGATCCAGCATTACATGAAGTTAGCATTGGAACATGACGAAAGAGATCCTGTCATCAGCTATTGGTGTTAGTATTTTCTGATTCACCTATGGTTTATCGTTGAATCACTTTTGTCATATTGGGTATAATTAGGAAAATGCACTCCATAGTTTTAATAACAAAGTCCCATATACACGATGTATAAGGTATTTATACGGTCGGTGGATTGTTTTGTAATATTTTTTGCGTCAGGACAGCAAAAGTAATTTCAGCCCTTGTACAAAGATCATAAAATTACTTTGCTATTCCATTGAGTGTATCTCCAGAACTATTTTTGTCATATTCTGCGCATGAGAATATGGAAGATGTAATTCAGTGATCATTTTTATTTCGGACGAGAAGTAGGGTGCTTGTAGGGTTTCCAGCCAGTTCAGTTTTAAGGTAAATAAAAATGACTCGAGATATCTGGCAACCTCATATTTTTGATAGTCGTTGCTATGTTCAGATGTGGGTTAAGGTGGGGAGCGCACTGGTCTGCCTTATGCATAAAAGAACAAATACCTAAGAGAAATCAAACGTTCAGAATGCAGTAGTGTTAGTGTTTACTTTATACACCAAACATCCACCACCACCCACCTACACGCTCTACACCACTCGTTTTGAAAAAAATAAATATCAGTAACACTTCCATACGCACAATCCGAAATATCGCCAGCCAAACGACAACCACACGTAAATTAGGTACTTTACTTGATTCGTAGACTGATATGGTGGCACGCGGAGGAATACTTATGCCGTTACACTAAAATGACATTTTGTATTTTAGCTTTTGCCTTCTTTTACTATTTATAAGTTAAACTTAAATGGGTTAGGTTAGAAAAGTCGTTTTTTTTTTGTTTTTTTTTAATACGCAGTTTTCACAGTTGACGATCAGTTACTTCCAATTCTCATCCATGGCGGACGCTCATGTAGTCTCACGTATATCTACGTCATTCACCCTTATTACACTGTTTCATGATTCATAAACTTATTCTAATTTGCGTTTCAACACTGCTACACACTTTCGTAGCATTATTTCTTCTGTAAGTTTTACTTTGGAGTAGATAAAGTAAACCGAACCCTGGAGTAATACAGGGTGACCAGTTGTCTACACCTTTGTCAATGGTTCAGTTTGATGTAGCCAGCCATTGTGCCGTATTTTGCGTATGTATGCTTTATGCCACCGGTTCCGTTGCAAATTATTCCCGCAGACACTTCTATAAACTATAAGCAATCCAGAAAGCGTTACGTATTTATATTTTGTTAGATAGGATGAGTGTACCAGTGATGGGCCTCTTAAGGCTACATAATTTTATTAAATGAACTTATAAGGTAAGGAAGGAAATTAACTTTAACCCACATTTTCCTTCACTCTGAATTATGTAAATAGAAACTGTGATACCCAAGTCATTGATTTATTACTATTACGTATAATGTTAAAAGAAACAAAAATGAGACTTCAATGTACCAGTAGTGGGCCACCTATCGTTCAAGAGAATCTAGTTATGGGCCATTTGTGTCCCAGTAATGGTCCACCAGCTTAAAGTAAATTAGCTTCACTGGAATAAAATTTATTATCTTACTCAATAATCAAGTCGTAACTGTAGGCGTTGGTGTATTTTCGCTTTATTACAATTTAAAGCAGTTACTTTAGTCAATTTTAGTAATATGAAAAATATTCATTGCTCATTTTAATTTCGGCAATTCCATTAATAAAAAACTAAATTTTATTATACATGTGTACAAGACAGGAAATGTTTACATTTCGACGTAAAAGATTTTTCAGTCTTGGAGTTAAGTGAAAGTTCTTATAGAGAAAAAAAATCTTTCTTTATTTGTCCAAATTGTTTACAAAAATATCCATTTCCATATAAAACAGGGGAACTATACAACTTGGTGAGATTTTTGGACTTCCTTTATCTCTCACAGATTAGAAATATGATATCAACAATAAACAGATTCTACACAAAGCAAATCAGTACAAGCCATTCGTTTTAAAATATAATGGATTAAAAGAAGGGATGATTAAGCGTGGTCCATAATATTCTGGGGCCGTTTCATCTCAAATCGGGCAAAGGGGTGTCAGGTGACCATGAGCAATATCGTTCAAAAAAATATATGTGAAAGGCCCATGTGTGTAATGAACATTCCCAAGATATTTCAGAAAAATATAAAATGGGGGCAATGATATTCACATTCCAAGATGGTGTCGCGTCCAGAAAATGACACCAATGAAAATACAAGAAATCAGCCATAACTCAGGAA
>JAGDQP010023137.1:4020-14657 GCA_022664845.1 Lepisma saccharinum
ACAGGAACAAGCGCGAAACGGAACTAGAGCGACAGGAATAAGCGCGAAACGGAATTAGAGCGATAGGAATAAGCGCGAAAGGAACTAAAGAGAAAGATTCGCTCTTATTCCGTTTCGCGCTTATTCCGTTTCGCGCTTGTTCCGCGACCCCGTCAATTGCAACACGTGGTGAGTTTTATTACGTGGTGTAACACGTGTTTCAATTGGCTATTCACCCAAATCGCAAACAAAGCACGCAACGCAAGCTTGTTTGAAAATAAGCTGTTACATGTAGAACATAGCGAACCTTAAAATACGTATTTCAATTGACTACTCACCCAAATCGCAAGGAACGCAAGCTTTCATGAAAATCAGCCCTTAGTCTGGAGTCACTTTTGTCACGGTTTGGAAAAAGTTCAGAAAAAAAAAAAAGTTGTAGAAATGAAGGAACTTGGATTACAATAGTCAAACAACTTGCATTTTGTCAAATGTTCATTGAAACTAAAAGAATATCAAATACAGTTAATTACTACTCAAAACTTCATACTTACAAAAGGCAACAAAATCTACACGTACAAAGTTTAATGCAATTTTGTACATAATTACAGCTATTTTATTTAACACTACGACAAATAAATTTAACGCAAGGAGCGCTCTATGATCCTCAAGGCACTTCCTTGCATTTATCAAAATAGCGACTGAAATTGTCAAGCATCATCATCATCATCATAATACAGCTCTGCTGCTTCTGGTATAAACCCACCAGAATTTACCACAGTCACTTAAACACGTGTTTCAATTGGCTACTCATGCAAAACACACGGTCATCGTGTACATTCGAAAATATTTTCAAAATTCATTTTTAATGGACCTAAATATTGTTTTAAAGGTTGTTTTTAGAAACATTTTCTATTATTTGAGTGTTGTTAGGTTCGTCTTATTAACATAGCTATAATTGTTATCACCTACGATTGAAGTCAGTAAAAAAAGGTAAAGACTCACCGTTATACAGCTCGAATGCAATACATCCTGTAAGGAACCACAAACATATGACAACTCTTAAGTTTGCCATACTCAACTCACGAAGAAATATTCACCAACGAACTGACTATTGAACAAACGTTTGTTTCAAGAAAGAAGGGAAAAGTAAAACAAGAATAATAAGCAGCGACAAATACTTGAAGGATGTGTCAATGTTTATAACATTTCCAGAAGCTTCCAGTTACGTAATAGAATAGACGAAGTAATGACATTTCTTTTCTTTCTTTGTAGATTCTCGTATACAATTACATGAGGATATTAGGTATCTATTGTTCAGTTCAGAACTAGAATACAGTGTCTCATTACAATGGCGCCAGTGACGTGTTCGCGTAACACGTCATATGATTGATTGAGACAAACACCAGATGGCATGGTAGAAACTGATTCGTGTTTGTGTATCGTCTTTTTAATCTTATCTCTTTCCGTGAAATGTGTAAAGTCTTGAAAATGCCAAAATAAGCCAAAAGTGAGGAATAATTCATAAAAAAAAAAAGTAAAAAAAAAGAGAGTCCTGGCTCTGAATTGAACCCCGGTCTCATGGCTAGCAATCCGATGTTCTCATTAGAGCAACCGAACAACGTTTCGCAAATGTTCTTTATCGTTCGTCATAGTTGAAGCAGTAGCTCATAAATTAAAGAAAAAATCCCTTTCGGTAGGCCTACAGGCTGAGGTAGATTTTTTTTTATTTTCAAGAAATTCAAATCTCGCCTTATATGATCGCTATCGACAAACTAGTTATTGATTTATAGATTAATCATCAAGAGCTTTTCAACGATACCCCACAAGACGTGGTTTTAAAGATTTCGAATTTCCACCCCACCCCCACAACCCCTGAATCGTTGGTGTCACCGTAAATTTAATTCATGCACTACAATTTATGCAGACAGTTTCCCTCTAAACTCCATAGGGGCTGATGTATAATTTTTTCAAAATTTAAACCCCCTCCCCTGACCACCTTCTTGGGCCCGATTGTGCTCATGAACGAACAATAGAAGTTTTCTATTACATAAATAGTTGAAATAATGCTATAAAAAATCAAATATTTTCCCTTCTGGAAGGGGCACGCACCCCTCTTTGGATTCACTACTGAGGGAGTTTAAAGCTTCTAGCGTCGGCTCCTTAAGGGCTCATTTTCATGAAATCTTGCGTTGTTTGCGATTTGGGCCAATAGCCAATTGAAATACGTGGTGTTTCGCGGTGTACTTTTATTACGTATTTCAATTGGTTATTCATCCAAATCGCAAGAAACGTAAGCTTTCATGAAAATGAGCCATAACCCTTCTCACCGCAACAAACGTATGCACATATTTATATACTTGAGCACAAAGAAAAGCTATAACTCGCGCTTATTTAGGAATTTCTATTAACAATTCAAACGAACATCGGCAAATTTCTGAGCAATATATGCGGTGAATCATGTAAGAAAGAAAATACAATTTGATAGGTTTTTACTTTCTATAGCTTTACATTAGGATTTCAGGGAGAAGTTGAAAGACAAATATTGGTTTCTACATCAATATGGTACCACCTATTAGGGTACAAAATGGCGATTGGATGTGCTATGTTTACGGTGAACAGTAATACCATTTACCATTTAGTGATGCTACACTGTAGAACAACAGATGGCAGGACCAGTCAAGTTGTAGTTCAATACTTAAGCCTGCCAACACTAGAAAATTATCGTAGAAATTTTAAATTATGATAAATTTAAATATTACTTTGCACTTGAGTTTCAATTCTTTTGCTTATACAGTTTAAAATTAGTTCTTATAGATAACGTAAAACCAGATGCTCGTTACTTCTAGTAATGAAGATACTGTTAAAAGAAAAATGCTGGTTGTGCTCAACGGTCCCGTCCTTAATAGGACGTAAAATCGGTTCGAATCCAAATATTTTTGTAGCGTGAGTGATGCAAATCAACTCATGTGAATATAATAATACAACGTAGTAGATTTATCGATTGTTATTGTTCCTCTCTAGTCGAGGCTCTGAACTAAACATCGCGCCAGTGATGGGCATAATTAGGGTCAGATTTTTCTAATACGTTGAGTAGGCTGCAGCATAGAGCAGATTTCGTTAAACAAAACTTTTGTACTCTTTAAGATTGGAAAATATTAGCTGTAAAAATTAAACATTGGTGTATTTCTTTCTTTTATTCAGTATCAAAATATTAATAGACAAAAGGAAGTGAATATTCATTAGATAGACTACGTTCCGAGGCCCTACGTGCTGAGAAAGATGAAATAATCTTAGGTCAAAGCGATCGGTGGTGTTACGTGTGTTTGCTTTCATAAAATGGAGACATCGAAAGAAAGCTCCTCGTAGAGTAAGGGAGTAAAGGGATACATATAATAGAAGGGTCTCTAATAACTTTCTTCTGAGGACTGGATGAATGGTAATATCTCAATAAAAAAGCTTCGTGATCCAGATAGTTAGTCGACTCTGTATAAGACATTAGGCCAACAGTAAGACCAAGCGGCCGTAGCTTAGATAATAGAGTGTTGACTTCGTATTCAAGACATCTTCTGTCATATACCAGCGGCAGACCATCCTGACTGAGGTTTTCGTCAATCACACCAGTGCCGGATCTAAGGGGGGGGGGGCAAGCACCCCAGGAGGCACGCTTAGGGGCGGCAAACAGCTAACAATAAAAAATAAAAGCTCTTAAAAAAGGAAGTAAAATTGCCTATTGAATTGAAATTGAACTAAAAGTGTTCAAAATTTCAATACCGGCGCGCTACGACATTTTTTCATGTTATTCCACACAACCTACTTTCATCTTTAAAATTCAAAACCGCGATTCAAGTCAGATAGGCCAGATAGGCAGGTCTTCTGTCTTACTGGAGTTAGTAATAGTGAAGCCACGACAGGCTTCAGAGAAGATAACAAAAGTACACTACGTGATGCGAGATAATGTTGTGGCCGTCGCGTTGGCTGGTCATGTTGTTTGGCTAAGAAAAACAATGGAAAGGTCGGCAAAAGAGAGGTGGAAGGGGCGGAAAAATTCAACTTTGTCCCCATAGGAAAATTTATAGATCTAGCACTGAATCACACCATGCGAATTCTGGCATGGTACATTTAACTTAAGTCCTGAACGGTTCTATCTCGCATCCCTGCCAGAGCCATAGGTGCCTATATGCCATTAAATTAAAGTGAATTTAAATTTTATTTATAGTCTTTAGGCATCTGAGATTCAGGTCGGGCTAGCGGAGGGGAAAGGATTAGGGAAGGTATCGACCAGGACATATGTTGAAAATGCCATCCCGGAATTTGCCTGATGTGACAAAAAAACTGTCAGGATGGTCGGCCCCTGGGACCGAACACACGACCTCCCGATTGCTACACCAATGCTCTACCACTGAGCTACGGTGGCTCAGTATAAATAAATGAAACAGGACAGTAAAAGTGTGGTTATTAGTTACTCCGTATAGTTGTGTAATTACAAAAAAAAGTAAAAAAAAAAAAAAAAAATGGAAATGAATTCACATTACATTTTTTTTCAACTAGTAAAGTGTATACATATAATCAATTCACACATTATTATTGAATATCGTATCATATCCGGCGTGAGCCAACTGTACCAAAAGGTCATAAATAAATTTAAATTTGTATTAAAACGTGGAGTTACGGGATAAAAGACTTCGGGGTTCGGAGTCCGCCATTCGACCGCCCCTGCTATAAATAATGTATAAATTTTCTGGTAAGTTAAAAATAAATAAAAATAATTCTTTCCTCTACAAAAGGCGATGTTAAGAACCTTAGGAAAAGTATGACAACGGTGACGAATATACAACATGACTTCAAAACGGGAGCAGAAAGTTTCAACTACATGCAAAATCCGGAACACAAGCAGAAAATAGTGGTGTGGGGATAATAATCGCAGGCGAGTATTTAGTGTGGTAATTCTATAGAAACTCATTTTTTTTCTATATCCCTTTCTAAGTTTACGCACTTTAGAAATATTTCATTGCCAAGCATCTCAGGCTCAAAATGGGACAGGGTAAGGGAGAAGATTTTGAAAGGTAGTCGGCCAGGGCCTAGTTTGTACGTACCATCCCGTATCTGCCTGGTGTGACTGAGGAGAAACCCTGGAAAAGCTGTTAGTATTGTTGACGGCCCCTGGGATCGTTCCCAGGACCAGTGTTCCATTTGTAGGACCGGGGGGGGGGGTGCCGGGGATGTTTCCGGGTTCGTGAGGATATAATCTCCGGTTGTTGATTCTGAATATCATTCCAACCCGGGATAAAATCTATTTCTACCCAAAAATGCAGTATGTTGAAACGTACAATCACCCACTAGTTTTTGGACATTCCCCCACCCTTCGTGATTTAAAACAAATCGAGCACTGCCCAGGACCTTCCGATTACTAAGCGAACTCTTTACTAATTGAGCTATGGCCGCTCGGTGTAGGTTATTTTGGATATTGTACGTTGCAACACTGTTGCCTCTCACACAGTCGGCGACTGAGTCACTGTTGACTACATCAACGCCACCACGTAAACAGCGTCAATCCCGTGTGGAACGACTTATACGTGATCTAAATCAAACTTCAAAACTAGATTATTTTCTTAAAAAATATTCTTTGAGCAACCAAAGAGAAAGACAAAGTAGCGGAGAATGTAAAGTCCTATCGTGATGTTGATGCCTTATTGACTGACGGACGTTGCCGTCGCTTGTTCAAGTTGTCCTGAGCATAGCACTGTAACTGAGACCGATAATTAATGAGAGTACAAGTAAATCTTTAGAAATTACTAGAATCTCAGATGTATTAGAAGAGTCAGAAGGAAAAAAAAACTTTAGATTTGAACAGGGATCCAGCTTTATAGGTTTTAAACGATGTCAGTAAAGATTTAATAGCAAAACATGGCTCTGATCAGAATATTTCATCTGATTTTACTAAAAGTACAAGATCATACAAAGACCAAAACCGATCTCTGTCCAAATCACTATTTGAAAAAAAAAAAAAAAGTTAAGTTAGTCACAGAAATTGGATGATTTAGTCTGAAAATAAAAAGGATCATTTTTTGTGGACCGTGTTTTGTCATAAGGATGAGTCATAAATCTCAATTCGATGGTTTCAGTGATTGGAGAAAAGCGTGCATGCCATCATGAAAATTCACCTTTACATACGGCCTCAATAATTACTTTAAAAGCAAGAGGCATTGCTCTCAATCGTGTTGATAAAAGGCTTACACAACAACTGGATAAAAAGAACTGCTTTTGGAGAAATGTTTTAACACGAGTTGTTGCGGCTATTAAAGCCTTAACATCAAGGGGGTTCGCTCTTAACGGTGTAGACCATCCCCGCCATCTTGGTACGCACTTTCCATTGATTTACATGGGAATTGTTTTACTCGTCTCATATCTCTCAGGAGCGCAATTTTTAACTTTTGTTTTCGCCTAGTTTCTCGTCATGTTATCTTGGACTCGTGCTATTTTGTAGAAATGCAATATTTTACACATGAACAGCGTAATTTCTCCTTGACATATTGTGATTTATATAGCAAACTATTAATAATACATTATACTTATATATTTGAACAAATTTCACAAACCAAAACTCTACAAGAGTCAAAATAACCACCAAGGCTAATTTCGTGAAAGCGGGACTTGACTCTTCCTATCCGAGAGGCATAAAATGAGTAAAACAGTTCCCATGCAAATCAATGGAAAGGTCATACCAAGATGGCGGGGTTGATCTACATCGAGAGGTGACAACGAAATTTTGGGTTCAAATAGGAATTGAAACTCCTATGGCGCTAGATTTAATAGCTGAATTCGACCCTTTCTTGGCGAAACCTATTGCCAAATACGGTAACTGTGGTAAATGGCACTAAAAATTATCTTTCCCCTTCAACATGTAACGAAATAATTGATTTAATGGCTCAAAAAGTAAGAAACTCAATTTGTCAAAACTAAGAAACTCAGTTAAATCTAATTGCTTATCATAATGTATATATATATATTTATTTCTTGCAAAATATTAGGTTTTGAGTAATTATTTTGAGAGTTTAAATAGGCGTTTTCAAGTACCATTTTCTTAACATTTTTCCGGGAGGTGGCAAATCCACCCTAGCCTACAGGCGGCAAAACCCTGAATCCAGCCCAGGGCATAATCGAATTATTTCCAAAATCGAATGATCATTTCCACATATCACGGTAACACTTTATTTCGCCACGGAACGCTTTCTTTCCACATTCTCATTCATGTACCTCCTGAAAAACGTTTGATTTCATCTACCCATTTTGCATTTGGACGTCGTCTCTTTTCTCTAGGAATCCAATGTAGTACATTTGTCCTCCATCTTGCATCTGTTCGTGTAGCGTGACCTACCCATCTCCATTTCATCATCTTCGCAGTCTTGATTACATCCTCTACCGTACCTTTGTTTGTGCGCGAATCCATTCATTTGTCTTCCTGGTTATTCCTAACATGCATCCCTCCATTGCACTTTGTGTCTCTTAATCTTTGACTTCTTGCATATTCAATATGCAAGTTTCACATCCGTACATCATCACGAGAAAGTGACATTGATTATAAACTTTACACTTCAGACACATTTGCTGTTTGCTTTTGAAAAAGTGTAGTCTTCCAAACGAACTCCACGGCATTTTACATCTATTTATTTCATCTGTCATTAGTTGTTTTGAGCTGGCCTAGGTACTAAAGGTAAACGTACTCATCATATGCCTATTATCTCCGTTAATCTTTATTACCTTCTTTTTCTATTGGTATCTATAATTTGTTTTAATATTAACGTGACATGATTTGCATCATGCACGTTATACAAAAATAAATGGAATCGAACCGATTTTTACGTCCTAGTTAGGACGGGACCCACGAGAGTAACCCACATTTCTTCTTTACCAGCTTTTCAATTATTAGGAGCTTGGAGAGTTTGCTTTAAGGTAGCCCACAAAAACTAACTTTAAACTATTTGAGCAAAAATGTTTAAAATACAAGTGAAAAGTAATATCCAAATACACAGTAATTGACAACTGCTGCAATAATTTCCCAACGTTAGCAAGATTGATTCCTAAACTACACTTTTGCTTGTGCTGCCATCTGTTGTTCGCTAGTGCAGAATTACGAAAGAATTTATGAGATACTATCTATGTTATCGGCAATTATGATACGTTAATCATCATCTTTTATCCTACTAGCTGTTAGCAGACAGAGGCGGTTCTAGGCCGGGGCCGGGGGGGCCTGGTTCCCCCCAGTTTTTTGCAGTGAAGATAAACTAATATCCTAAATTGTCTTGAAATATTTAGTATAATTAATATTTATTTTGCAAGAAGTTTAATGTTATCGATTCTTGAACATGAAATGAAGTGTACCATGATAAGCTTCTTCTATAAACATGGGGTGGGGGAAGGAGTCACAGTGTTTGTTAGAAACTGCATTTTGTCGAGTTTTAAACAATTTTTTAATTGCTTAGAATAAGTTTCAAGTAATTATTTTATTGTTTTTTTGTTATGTAACAGTATTATTTTTGTTTTTAAAACCTTTTAGAAGTCCTAAAAAAATAATGTTCCATTGTTAGGTTCTAATTTAGAGTAATCACAAAATGAACATTTTCAACAGGACTTCTTCTAAGCTTCTGATCAGGAAAGAACCTGTTTACAAACAATATAAATAATATATATATATATTTATTGTCATTCTATGGTAAAATTCAAGTAAAAACTGGCATAGTATTTACTATTTTGAATTGGGAAAATGTTTTACTTTGTAAAAATATAATGTTAAGTTAATTTGAATTTATTTTGTGCAATAATTATTACATAGCACTACCCAGAATGTAAACTTTATTTTATTAATTTCCATTGAAACGTATTGCACACATTGCATATACATGTACAGTATGTTTATTTGAATATTAAAATGTTAACTTTTTTGCTTCAAGTAATTATTGTTTTCTTACACGGAAAAAGGTTTTGAACGTACATATTTCCTTCATAGATATACCTAAGGAGAATTAATATACAATTAAAAAAAAAAAATCACTGAAAATGACTAATGCGTATCACACCCACCCACACAAACAAACATTTGTTGGGTCATTGTCTGAGAAGAGCTTGTTCTGAAAAACGCGTTGGAACGAATGGTGGGAAGGCAAAAGAGGAAAGAAAGAGAATGTAGATTATGGACAGCATCTAAATAGAAACACTTCATATATATATATAAACCATATTCAATCCACTAGTGGATGAGGCCTCTCCCCGAAGGGAGGAGTTGGTCTACTGCTCCCACGCTGACCAGACGGGTTGGGAGAGGAATATATAAATATATATATATACAGATGCTTATCAGAATAATGGAAACACCTGTAGTTGGCAACACGTCAGATGTATGGGTTGGCAGTGGTGTCGTGGCGACCGCAGCGCCGGACTGCTGGTGGTGGTGTGTTAGGTCGGTCTCCATACTACGTCAGGCGTCGTGGAACAGGAGTGTGCAGTGGCTGCAGCAGACGGAGGTAGTGTAAAATGGGAGACCTCTCAGAGTTTCAAAGAGGGCAAATTGTTGGTGCGCGGTTATGTGGAGTGAGTGTGACGGCAGTGGCTAGTGTGTTAGGTGTGTCGCCAGGGACAGTGTCGAAGGTGATGACGGCCTACACAACACACGGGAAAACCACATCGGGGAAGCGGAACAGTGGGCGGAAGAAAAGCATCAGTGACAGGGCACGCCGGGTATTAAAGCGCATTGTCACACGGAACCGTCGTGCCGCTGCGGCGCAAGTGACGGAGGAACTCAATCAGCACCTCCCCCAACCTGTTTCGACAATCACAGTCCGCCGCGAATTACATGACATGAACTTACGGGGTCGTGTTGCACAGGCCAAACCTCTCATCAGGGACCAGAACGCTTTAGCACGCCGCAAATGGTGCCGCGACCATGCAACTTGGACCGTTGACGACTGGAAACGTGTGGCATGGTCGGATGAGTCACCATTCACCCTATTCCAAACCACGGGCCGTGTTTATGTGTGGAGAACGCCCAAAGAAGCGTATGATCTGCAGTGTCTCCGCCCAACTGTGAAACATGGCGGCGGCACGGTGATGCTGTGGGCCGCAATATCATGGTTTTCATTGGGTCCTGTGGTCACAGATCGCGGACGCATCACTGCCAACGATTATGTCGCAATTTTAGGAGACCACTTGCATCATATAGTCCGGATGTTGTTCCCGGACAATGACGCCATATTCCAGGATGATAATGCACCCATTCACACAGCTGGAGTTGTTGCAGCGTGGTTTGAGGAACATCGGGATGAAGTTCAACACCTCCCCTGGCCCGCCCAATCCCCAGATCTCAACATAATTGAACATCTGTGGTCCATCTTGGAAACACGACTCCGGCGACGATTTCCACCTCCATCCTCTCTCACAGAACTGGCCGATGCCCTGCACGAGGAATGGTGTAATATTCCACTTGCTACCATTCACGACCTCTATGCCTCCATCCCACGTCGCATCAAGGCTGTTCTGAAGGCGAAAGGTGGCCCGACACCATATTAATCTGGTAAGTTGCACTTTCGTTCAGGTGTTTCCATTATTCTGATAAGCATCTGTATATATATATATATATATATATATATATATATATATATATATAT
>JAGDQP010023137.1:14757-29557 GCA_022664845.1 Lepisma saccharinum
CCCCCCCCCCCGCCAGTTTGTTTCCTCTAGAACCGTTACTGCAAACAGATGAGACGTTCATTTCCAAACGGGTCCTTGTCCAAGCGCCATAAATATTGGGAAATTGACAAAAACACTTGTTACACACTTCTTACTTTTCAAAGCTGGGGCAAATGTGTAGCTATGAATATCTTTTAAAGTTGTAGAAGTATTAGTTGACCAATATTTTACCTTCTTGCAAAAGGATATTGAAGAAGATAAAAATATATACAGTACAAATTTTACAGTTAATTATGATTCTGTCTTTTATTTCTTATGATAATTAAATGATTTTGAAGACGGTTTGGAATAGCAAAATCTTAGTAATGTATTAGAAAATGATAAAATGAACTCAGGAATGCTAATATCTCAATTTCAAAAAATTTTTTGGACAAGAACCCGTTTGGAAATGGGTGTCTCAGATATAAAAATCAATATTTGTCTTCCAGTTTCCCTCTAGAGCTATAAAAAAAAGCAAAGTCCAGTTTTTACTGGAAAGCCAAAGCTACAGTTTTTACTGGCGACTTCACCGTTTAGCCCTTGTACTGATAACTTTTGGGTTAATTTCCGAATACTGCATCCAGAGCCATGGCGCCAGCTCTTTGCTCGTGTGCTCAGTGCCAATGTTGAAGATAAAGAAGTTTTGAATGACTGTGAGCAATGGTCTTGTCTGCAGTGTATCGAACGTGGTGGTGATAATAAAAAGACTGAAATAAGTAATGAAGATTCTATAGTTCTATCCTGAAAATACTTAGCCTACTGCAGGAAGATTGAGAATATTTAAAAGCAGAAAATAAGAACTTAAGGGAAACACTGGATAAAGTAGAAGCTGAGCGAGAAGATCAAAATAGCTCTATGACATCTTGGTCTCAAGTAACAAAAAAAAGTGCATTTTCTTCTAAGCAAACTTCGCAGGCAAATGTTAGTACTACTACTAATTTTGAAAGTGATAATGTTTTCAATGTATTAGCTAGGGAAACAAATGCTGGAACAGTTTTGGATGAAGTGATGGGAGTGCCTTACATAAGCACATCAGTACAAGGGAAACAGCAATTAAGGGGGAAAGTACAAGGAAACCAGCACCTAAAGTTAAAAGTTTAAAGGAACTTGCAGCTGAAGTGATAAGGTCTACGGTACAACATGGGAACGTAAGAAATGTGAAATGTAAGGAAAAGAGAAAATTACTTCTTTATGCAGATAGTCATGGACGGGGTCTAATGAAAAAAATCAGTGATGCTGAGACGAGTGGTTTTGAAATCTCTGCGTGGGTAAAACCTGGTGCTTTATGTGAAGAAGTGGTGAATGGAAGTGCTAGTAACAATGAGGACTTAAATATGCATGACTCTGTTGTCATCATTGGTGGTTCAAATGATATATCTAGAAATGAAACGGACAACGCACTGAATAGTTTGAAACGAACCTTAGACAACTTATCCTTCACTAGTGTTATAGTAGTAAATTTTCCGCGTAGGTTTGACCTTATGGACGAATCACGTGTGAATAGAGAAATAGAGAGCGCTAATGCGAAGTTAACAGAAATTGTAAATCAGTTTCATAATGTTAAACTTATAAACGTAAGCGACTTTCATAGAAGTCTGTATACCAAACATGGTATGCACTTAAATGTTAGGGGTAAGCGTAGGTTAGGTACTGAAATATGTTTATCAATTAGTCAAAATGACATACAGCCTATCCAGTCGGATACTTTTTAGACCAGTAATAAAGATGCCTGCAGAGCGCTTGGTAAATATCCTAGATAAGTTATTAATGAGATCAGAGGCTAGAACAATGGTAAATGTAAGTAATTACAAAACCTCTAATTTCTGTATCTATCATCACAATGTACAAGGTTTAGGAAAAAAATTGGATTTTTTTGATGTGTTACTCCATGATGAATTAAAAATGGTACAAGTACTATGTCTATCTGAACACTGGATGGATCAAGATACTATTACAACAGTAAAGCTTAGGCATTTTCGATTAGTCACTAGTTACTCCCGCAACACTGTGTCTCGTGGTAGGGTTGCAATCTTCGTCAATGAATATATTCGCGCACAAAAAATTGATGTTAGCAAATACTCATGTGACTTACATTTCGAGATAGTTGGGGTGAGACTTCCTGATATAAGAATGCGTATATTTTGTATATATAGAACTCCCAGTTGCTTTTTTGAAATCTTTCTTAAGGTACTAGATCTTATTTTAGGTAATAGTTCAAATAAATCTGAAAAAATAATTCTATGTGGGGATCTAAATGTTGATTGGCTAACTCCATCAGTAAACAAAGAGCAACTTCAGATGCTACTTAATACTTACGGATTAGAGGCAATAGTCAATGTACCCACCCGGCAAGACAAATCCGCTCTAGATCAATTTGTACTACCCAAATCGTTTGGTTATCAGAAATTATTTGTAAAATAATTACGGTTTTCTGACCACGATGTTATACAGCTTACTTTTAAATTGCATGGAAAAATTGATAAGAATGATAAAATATATACGGTGCAGTCTATGAATTTCTCGCGCAAAAACATGGAAAATTTTTGTGGTAATTTATCGACAGAATTATGGGACAGTACATATAAGACTGGTACAGTTGATCAAAAGTATCAACAATTTCGTGAAACTTTGTTGTACTATTTTAATATCTCCTTTCCGGCAAAACCTAGAATAGTAAGAAACAAAACCAATGTTAAATGGATTACCAAAGGAATACTTATCTCCAAGTTTACTTTGTTTCGCTATAACAAGCTGCTAAAAGCTAAACATCAAATTTCTTCGGATGTCGTAAACTGTATCAAGAAGTACAGAAAAGTGTACCGTATGGTAATAAAAGCAGCTAATTTTTCTTATAACAATGCGTATATCTCTAGATCCAAGAACAAAACAAGAGCCATGGGGGATGTCATAAACGAGGGTATTTCTATAGTATTTTGTCAACATTTTCAAATTTTTTTGAATCTTTGATGCTATCACGCTTAAATAATTTCTTATATTCTTGTAATATCATATCTAATCGCAAACATGGTTTTCAGAAAAATAAATCAACGGATACAGCCCTTTTTGATTTTCTTACGAATACTATGGCTAGATTAAATAAAGGGCATTATGTCGTTGGGCTGTTTGCTGACCTTTCAAAGGCTTTTGACACTGTTGATCATCAAATATTACTATCAAAATTGTATCGTAATGGAATTCTACTCCCTACATATCCAGTATTTTGACTGAGTGTCCATGTTATCTTTAAAAATATGGTCGTACTTCTTATCAGATCCAGAGCCATTTAATTTGATTTAGTTTCGTCCTTTCTCATACATTAAGTACAAATACGAAGGGTACACGTGAACGTAAGAATAAGTTGAAAGATAATATGTCGACTCTAGAAGCCAAGGGATATAATCGACATTTTCGAATAAAAAAGTTCGAGGTAATCTTTTATATACAACCCAAAACATATATGACTTAAAGTTGTCATATTTTGAAAACGGACACATTAAGGTCCAATAGTTCTTTGTACGAAATATAACAGTTTTGGGTCACATATATTTCGAGTTGTATGCAAAAGATTACCTGGAACTTTTATTTATTTATCAATGTCACTTATATCCCTTGCCTTCTAGACTTCAGTTATAATGTGTAGTACAGTATACATAAGCAAATGTAGGATATGTAGACACGTGTGGGAGAGGGGGAGTAAAAATAATTAGGAACATTTTTCTTGCTCTACGAAAAAAGTTGGAAAACTTCGAACATTCCCACCAAAAGTTGAAAATTCTCTACGTTTTCCCTTCCTCCATTAAGTTATACGTAAAAGCTTGTATGTAATTACTCTGTTTTAAGACTCTACGTAAATAGCAAAACCCAAACAATATATTTACAGTTTATTTCATAAGAATGTCCCTTCATACAATTCCATGTGCTTACTCAAACCTTGCCTAGCTATGGATTGTTATCAACCGATGACTTTGTGTAGCAAACGCACAAAAGAGAGCAGTATGAATTAGGCCAAAACAGGATTGACGGCATATCTCAGTGTGGGAGGGTCAGAGTTATTCTGAGATTTTTAAGAACAGTCATTTCAGTCGTAAGGGGGGCATGTACCCGGGTGTCCTCCCCTTGGCTACGACACTGGTTCTATTAATCGGGAATAGTAACTGTTTCCTTCTGTGAAACCCATGTTGGCCACCAGGGAGACTTGGGACGTTTGAGGTTCTCAAAATGGGATAGAGATAAAAATAGCAAGTGAAATCGCTTTGAAAATTCCATTTGATCGTAAATTAGACCGTATTAGAAATTCTGTCTATGATGCAGATATAGAACGTGTGCATCTCGTTATACGACAAGATCTTACCAATATTTAACAGCAGTACCAGCTAAAATCTGAAGCTGTACTCCTCAATAATGATTGTAATCTAGAAGCGGGACTTGACGCCCGAGTCCCTCGGAGCCATCACAAAGCATTCCTCTGTTTGGGTCTTATTTATGCGGCGAAGCACCAAGTCTCGCTTCCAGACTAAATACATGTTTCTTGACAGGTGCGAATCAATAAATTCCAGTTCTAAAGAGTTCTCCTAAACTGTTATTGCCCATCTCTTCTCGAATCTCTAGACTTAGAATAACAATGGTTTTGAGACTGGAAAGTAACTACATAAGGTTACCTTCTACAAAAAGAATTGACTAATTACCAAATATGGTGTTTACGAACTTTTTTTTAACGTTGCTGGTCTACAAAGTGTAGCCAGCGCCTGTTGTAAGGGTTATTCCAGGCATGGGTAGAGAAGAAATCCAGGAAGGAATGATAAGGATAGATGGTTGGTCTAAGGTGATGTAAGGTAATTTTTCATTATCTTTATTTATTAACTCCGATCATGGACATTATAAGTATTCTGCTTATAATCATAAACTTGGTCTGTTGAATCAAAGACTATGATATGGGAAAGATGAGGGTGAAGTGCAATTGACTCGACAACACTTTGGCACATGCATGTAAGACAGGTGGATGATAAATCTTCTCCCCTAGGGGCGTCTCTAGGTATTTATGATAAGACAGGTGAGCCCAACATTCAACATTTATGAGTACTGTGCAATGATGTAAGTGAAGAGTGAATGATAATGAGGTGTTGTTTAATCTGGATTTACGGGTGCTATTGAGAAAAACAAAAACAAAAAAACATACGGACCGGAGTAGGTAGCTTTGAGTTGGATTTTAAAGACTTTGGTGAAGGATGCCGTTTCTGTTGAAAGGGTAGACATTTTGGAAGGTGAGCGTCAAGAAAACAATGATTTGTTTTAGGATAGGAGGTGGGTGGTCTGGAGAATCTGGAGTTGTTCCGTATTTGGAGGAAGACGTAGTGGAACTGCTAGGAAATCAGAGTTATGTGGATCGTTAGGGTCTGGTTTAGGTCTGCCTAGACATTTGTAAGAGAATGTAGGATGCTGGTCATTGCATTGGCTGCATTTAGGTTTGGATAGATTGCTGCATGTTTTTGTGATGTGGTTTTCTGAACAATAACCGCACTTGGGTTCATTGCGACGTTCGGAAGTGGAGTGGTCGTTGTAGGTTTGATACTTTTCGCACCGGAGTGGTAATGGTGGTTGAATTATTGATGGTTCGACCCTGTACCTATGTTCATATATGAAAGCTCCGAACTTTAGAAGTCGATCTAGAGTGTGCTGATCTGGAGTTAGCACGCGGACCATGTAGCTAGGTGTTCCAATCTTAGTTATGATGCGTAAGCACTTAGTGACGGTGTGTCCCTCTGTACGCAGTTCGGCTTCTATTTCTTCATCTAATGTGTCTGGGTTTAGTCCTCTGATTACTACTGATAGTTGTGGAGATCGGCGTTGTGGTGGTAGCATTCTCACTGTTCTGGTGGTAAGCGGAGCAAGATGTGCATTTTTGCCGAAAATTTCATAACTGTATTTGTTGCGAATTGTAATTGCCAAGTTGCTGTCAGTGGATCTAATAATGATGCCGTTGCGTGTTCGTATGATTTCTGTGATGAGATATCAAGGAACGTGGTTGTTTAGTTTCACAAGCAGTTGTTTTGTGTCTGATACCGAGGGTCGAAATTGGTTAACAAGAAAGAGTGAACCGGTGCAGTTGCTGTAGTAGCTGAGTGATCTTCTGAGTCGGAAATAGAGACATTCATGAAACGTTGTTGGTCTGTCATAATCTGAAGCACTGAGAGTGTGCGTACGTTTGTTCGGAGCTGATTTGTCACTGCCGGAAGTGCGAAGCTATGGAGAGCGTGATCTTGTTCCGGATGTTGTTTCCTTTTTTTTTTTTTTACTCTTTCCGATATTCCTGATAACGCGAATCCGTGGGGCCCCTTGTTTTCTAATGTTGGTAGAGGGACGAAATATTATTTGACAAGAAAGAATTGAAACGAAACAATAATTTTTGTTTTGTAAATAAGAACTGGATTTTCTGGAAAACGGTTCGAAGGGGGGAAGACCCCGATAACTTAAACTTAATTTTTTTTTTCATTATTTAAGAACATTTCTTTCTCAGAATAGTTAAGTATAAAAATTGGTAAAATGTGAAAGGGACTTTTCTCGGGATTTTCCCGTTTCCTCCCAGGAGAAAACAATTTTTTTTAATTTCGAGAGGGAAAACATTTTCTTATTTTCTGCATTCCTCTTATTACAATTTCATTTTTCGACTTTCTCCCGGGTCCTTCAATTACAAGGCGAACCTCACTGGTTTTTTTTAGGAAAGTTAAAAAAAAATTGTTTGCTATGAGAATAACTAAGTAAAAAAAATGTTTAGTTTTTTATATTTTTTCAAAGATACTTTTTCTTTGTTTTATGAGAACTTTTTGATTTTGATTTTTTGTGTTATTATTTAGTTAGCACTTCCTCCGTTTTTTCTTTAAGAAACTGGGAGAACCCCGAGAAAAGCCTAAGGAAATTATGTGGAAGAGTGGACTTCGAATAACATTTAAAAGAAGAATATATGGAGAGAGAGAGACTAAAGAAAATTAGTTTTTAGATTAATTTATTCTTTTATGAAAGTCCTTTGAAAAAGAATAAGATAAAATCTGTACAATATGGGGTCTTTTGTCAGTTCCACGTTAGTAACATATATTCTAGTGATGGGCCGAATCGAATACAGCGAATTCGATTCATTCGCTTCTCCCAAGAATTCGGATACCTCGAGTACTACTGAAAAGAATTCGAATTATTTTTGTATTCGCTTTTGTTACTTTCTGCTGCACTAATTCTTTCACAATTGATTTTCGGAAGAGAAAAGTGTTGTTGAATATTCAGCACCACGCTAAAACTTCATTATGAGATTATCACAAATAACAAAAAAAATACACGATTATCTCCTCTCTTTTCCTTGCCCGTGCACGCAATGCAAGCAAGAAGCAAGCTGCAAGTGCGAGCCGAATCGAATACAGCAAAGCAGACAGAAGACTCGGATACTAGTATTCGAATTCGTCTGCAGTTTTACCAATTCAGTCATCTTTTAGGTAATATATTTTACCGCACATCCTAATTTAGTTACAACAAATCATTACTTTTAATCTTTTACAGGGTTTCTAGACCTCATTTTTTTCTGAATATAAAAAAAAAATTATCGATCGCTAACATACAATAGCAAATTATTTTTTACTCACGCTTTAGTATTTTTTCATTCAGCTATCGTTGGCAATATTGTTCACGTTGCGCCTGCGCAAGACTGAGAATTCGGGTAAAGAATTCGCTTCTTGAATCGAATTCACCGAGGATACATTGAGTCTGTACAGAAGCAGAAACAGAAAAGGGGGGAATAGCAGGGCCCCCGAAAGTCCCGCCCTGCTGAGTGACCTCTCTCCAACTTCTACCGAGGTCTCCGCATGCAATTAGTAAGGATATAAAAAGCAAGGATCTGAGGTGTTCTAGAGGTTTCTATCCTAAGACATTTACAGTGGCGTCTCGTGGGCTTGAAAGTTGGTAGTTCACAGCCAGTGATTTCGCCAGACCCCCTTTTCGGGGGTGTCACCCCCCAAAATATCGAGCGTATCCCAAATATGAATTTTTACGGTAAAAATAATAGATACCGTGCAATAGGGTCGAGTTACACCCTCCCAATTTTTATTTAAAACACCCAAACCAGGAAATCCTGGCAGAATCTCTGCTCCAAAGAGCAACGAAGGAAATAAGAGAACAAGAAACACATCGTTCGACAGCTTGAAACCAGTTCGCAATGTGCTAAGTAGAAAATAGAACTATAGCTCTCTATAACTTATTTACACTATATACTGAGTTAAGAAAAGAAAAGTACTCCGCACAAAAATAAGTAGTTGACTGGTAACGAATCATCTCGCTTTTTGAGGTATGCAGGTTCGAAAACTCGACAGTGCAGCGACGAATGTATCTCAGAGCAGTTTTCCACGGGAGTATACAATTGAAAATTGTCTTTCACAGTAAATACATACACAAAATAATAATAATAAGAAGAAGAAATTAAATATATTCTTCTTAAATTCATTTGAATATGAAGTCCATTCGTCTGTTTTTCTGGGCAGCAAACTTATTTATAACTCATTGGTTGATGTCCTGCATTTTCCTTACCAACTGCTTTTCAGTGGATAGCATTGCCAGGGCGCTGAGACGATCTTGTGTCATCGTATTCCTTAGAAAAGTCTTAATACGCTTTAATGTTGAAAAACATCTTTCTGCTTCTGAAGTGGACATCGGAATTGTTACCATGATTTTGAGGAGATTCGTAGAACCTGTTCGAGTCCACTGGGAACCCCTTTTCAAACAACAGGCAGGGAAAACAAAGCAATGCCATTTTTACGTCACATCCTGTAAGCCACTTGTGCTTTTTGTACCAATCACTATTAAAAGTGCGACGATATGTATGAGCTTTACCTTTCACTTCCTGATTCAGAGTTAGGTTCGGCTGATGAGGACCCAAAGTTTTAATTTTGAGTCTTTCAGATTCTGTCAACTTATTAAAAGACACCGACTGCAATCTATGAACCGAATTCATATTGATGGCAGTAACGCATTACGCACCAGTACACTAAACACACTGAAACAATACTGCTTCACTTCAACACAGCTTCACAACACATTTCATTTAAACGTGGAAAAAACACTCATTCAAATCGGTGTTCAGTATTATAAAATACCTTACTAAAGTAGGCAATGTTTTATCTCTTCCTTATGAGGTATCTGAGGACCTTGATTGGTGAACAGAAATTATATTAATCTACCTCTTGCAGCACACAAAATTACGATATATCTCACAAAATAAAAGAAACTCACAATATCACTCTTCAGATCTCGTATTTTGGCGCTTTTAGGTATGAGGGGGTTAGGAGTAGCCTCTTTGCCCTAAAGTGCTCCCTTAAAGATAGTTAAGCGCAAAAGATTGAGAGTTCATTATGCAATGGAATGTGTTGAAAAATACATGTTTTATAAAATGCCTCCTTTTCTATTAATAAATCTTTAATGACGAAACGAACAAATCAGTTCCGAAAATCCCTTCCATCTCTCGCAAGACACACTAAAAAAAAGGTTGTTTATTGTTTACGCAATGTTGCAAACTGCTTGATACTGTTCATTAGCTCTTCGTTTATTACTGATAATGGAACTAAAACAATTTTATGTAAATAGAGATGCAACATTATGTTATTTAACCGTTTAATGTATTTTTCCATAAACGATTTATTGTGTATTTTGCGATTTTGGTGTGTAATGAACGTTTATCCTTGCTTCTGCCAGAAGATTTGATTACGTTTTAAACACGAGAACGGGTGGAAAAGTCAAGGAGAGTTAGCAACAGTGCTCACCACTGTTCTTCTGCTATCTTCGTTCACTCTAGGATTGTGCACGTCGAGGTCCCATATACACAATGTTATAAGTTAGGCCTAACGCCAGTTAAGCGCATATGGGGCAACGCGTTCACAAACGAAATGTGAACTGGAAACAAATTGGAGAGTAATAACAACTTGATAAACGAACTGTATACCTATGCCTCAGTGTAACAATTTAAAATGTGGTATGTTTTTAAATCTTTCGATAAGAAACACAATCTGAAACGAAAACAATAATAATTCTAAAATAGTTGGCAGTTCACGTGCTCTTGTGAACGTTACTACGCGACGTCACTGGACATTTACTACTAAATCGGGAATAGTGAAAGAAGGTGAAAAAAGACAATAGAAAAGGGGCAAAAGAGCTTTGATAGAGGGAAAAAACCCGGTGATGCCGGGAAAAACCCACTACGACTAAAATTCTACTGGAATGATGTGACCATATTGGTTGGTAGGTATGTAATCTGAGGTTGAGTTTGTTAGTTGGAAAAGAACTAACTACGATCTAGAAGAGAAAGGGAAGAGCAATGGGGAGGGACGAGATACAGAAACAGTGTGAAAATGTTCCACAGCCGCCACAGGCACGGGGTGCGTCGCTTCGCTGTCGCCGGGGCTTCCCACATACAAAATCTGGCAGTATGCATGCGCGGTGACCACTGGCCCGCTTTGACTGCTTCACCCAGCCATCTGGCGTGGTTGCTTTCGGCATCAGGTACATCGCTGCGCTAGGCTTCCCTTCAACGGCCGCGATGAGCCACTTCGCAGCTTGGTTGAAGTTCCGCAAGCTTCACATCGAGGTCCCATATTGCTGTGCTGCAAGTGCACGGCTACAATCACGAAGCTCCACTCCGCCCACGGTTTCCTCAGCTTCCAGCAACCTGCCCCATTCAACCTGGCATGACTACAACCGGCACTAGGTTCTCGCTTCGCTGTTACCGGGGCTTCCCACATACAAAATCGGGGAGTATGCATGCCACCCCGGCCTACTGCTACCGCGGCTTCCATGGGCCAGCTTCATCATGCCTCCACCGTTGTCTGCACTCGTCAAAGGTCCCATTCGCTCTCTCCCCGTCTGTACAAAAAATTACACACATATAAATACAAGCCCAATAATCTACCTGCTCCCTGCACAGCCATTACAGTTTGGTGTATCGTTGTGGGAGTTGAGGTGAAATCTCGCGCGCGAAAGATTTCAGTTACCGGTAGTGTCTGAAAGTACGGACCCTGCGTTTACCTTGCATAAGGACGCAGGCTTTCAGAAAACGGAAGTTTTCATGCTTGCTCGAAGCATTGCGTAAGTGTGCGTTGTGACCGAGAGGAAGTGCCTAAATAGATTACCGCCAGTTCGGCATACGAGACAGGACTCTAGAATAAGTGCAGTAGTCTACTAAGTGAATTACAGCACTAAGCTATATTAAGATAAAATTACCTTTTTAGGGCCAACTTGATCAGGGAAATACAAAAGGTCTTGTCTAAGGAAAATTAAGAAAGTGAAGTGTAGTTTACGACAGTGGTAGTGTAAACGGACTCTTTTTAGGGCTAATCAGATCTCGAATCAGTGTTAGTGAAAACGGACTTTTCTTTTTTAGGGCCAATCAGATTTCGAATCAGTGTTAGTGTAAACGGACTTTTTTAGGGCCAATCTGATCATTGACCAGTGTCGCGGGTCAAGTGAGTGAAGTAATTTCTGTGAAAAAAGTGAGGCTTCTGCTTAGTGGGCCAAGCGCCTATGAAGTGAAAAGTGACAGTGTTAAGATAACTTCCCTAGTTACACCACGTATAACTAGCTGAGAAGTAAGTGTTGTGAATATCTCACTTGAGCAGCTCCCAGGTCTTCAAACGTTGAAACTTTTGGTGAAGCTAGCAGCATCGTGAGAGTAAATTGAAAAGCGAGGTGTGTAGTGCGTAATAGTTCTAGTTGCGTAGTTTTATTTTGTTTCGGAGTGTCTCTGGTAACGGTTTCTGGGCTTTACCCGTGATTGGGAGCCAGAACCAGAGTAGCTAGGGCACAGAGGGAACCGTCCCTCCCGAAAAAAAAAAAAGTGAAGCGAGTGAATAGTGTATGACGTGTGCAGTGCGAGGATAGTATCGTAATATTTTGTGATTCGGGAGTGTCTCTGCTTACGGACTCTGAGTTTTACCCGTGATTGGGAGCCAGAAACAGAGAAGTTAGGGCACAAAGGGAATCGTCCCTTCCGGAAAGAAAAGTGCTAAAGTGTTGACTAGACCTACGAAGGAAGACATGGAACAAGACGTGGACAACTCGCCAGAACGAACAGATGAGGTGACAGGAACTGAAGTGACACCCAGGACCAAAGAGGCCGCCAAGGTGCTGTTGGCGGTAAGTAAAAAAGTGACAGATGATACTAGACATGATATTATATGTTCTTTTTCAGGAGTTAGTGAAACTAAAGACAATAGCAGACAGACAGATATACAGACAACTCTAGATAGCAGGGCTTCCCCCTCAGGACAAACATATGTTGACAAATTGCTTACAATACCAATTAACAATACTGACGAAACACTAAAATATAGAGCTTCACTAGAGAAAGACAGTTCTGACAGTGACTTAGACCTAAACCTAAACAAAAGATACCCACCGATAACAGTAAAGAAATGGGACACTTACATGTACCTGACTAAGAAATTTGGAAACCTGACAGGCAAACCAAACAGACATGGTTTTCAAATCACACTGTTAAGTAAAATGACACACGACTCCATACTAGAATATCTGAAAGAGAATGACATAGAACATTTTTATGTAGGACCATCCCAAGACAGAACAATTAAGATGGTAGTACGCGGACTACCAATACAAATGTCACCAGAAGAGATTGAAGACTTTTTAAGATTAAACTTACACACAGATTATGTTCAGGTACACCAGATTACCAAAAGAGTTTACACAGACACTAACAACAGGAAAGCTGGAAAGACAAAAGTAAACATGCCACTCTTGTAAAGTTGTCAGATGCCAAAGCAAAAGAAAAACTTAAAAAGCTCAGGCACATTCACTTCATAGTCATATCAGTCTATGACTATGAAACTTTTGCACCAGATATTGTTCAATGCCACAGATGTCAGAATTTCGATCATTTTTCCATAGGATGTAACTTAAGACCCAGATGTGTGAAATGTGCAGGACCACACCAAAGCAGTGACTGCAAAAAAGACAGAGGCGTCACTCCCACTTGTGTTAATTGTATGGGTCCCCACCCTGCCAACTATAGAGGTTGTAAAGTTTATCAAAAAATCTGGCAATCACGATTTGGCAATGGCAATCAGCAAGAAAGAGTTTCTAAATCGAACAATACTACTCAACACCTAGGCCAACATCAATCTCCACAACACTCTGCACCACCTGTACACACTAATAAACACTTAGGACATCAACCACCAACACAAAACACTGTAACTCCACAACATAACCGATATCTACTTCCCTCACCCCAGTCTCACCTTAAACCCAATCCCCCTCCCTTCTACTGAAATTACCAACACCCAATCCTCCCCCCCTACCTAACCCACCCAAGGTAATCTCACCACCTGCTATCCGAAACTCAACCTCAGAGCACTTAAATGTAAATTCTCCCAAGCCTCAAAGAATCAAAAGCACAAGAAAGAAAATTAAGAAACAAAAAACACAAGTAGAAGATAACTATTCAAGCTCTGACACAGATTCCTGCTCAGAAACCATTAGTATTCCAGAAAAACACAAACGTCCGTCTACCACATACAAAGATATATATGATAAACTAGATGGCCTAGCCACACAAACAACAGATCAAAGTGAAGTGCACACAGTTCTGCTCCACCTTAGTGACTTTATTGATAGCTTAATTAAATGGATAGGGGCTGTCAACACAGTACAAACTCGATCACAATCAACACAAACAGATACACGCTCAACAGGGCTCTAAATGGGTATGTACACTAGGGATAAAACAAACTTACAGATACTCGCCTTGAACGCACAGGGGTTAAATGAATAACTTGATGAACTTACAGACTTCTTGAGAACTGAAAATATACCCATAGCACTAATAAGCGAAACTAAACTCACACCTCAGTCAAAAATTAAAGTACAAGGTTACAACACTTACCGAAAAGATAGATTTGGCATTGGGCAAGGTCAGGGAGTCTTAGTACTAGTGGACAGGACACTCAGGCATGACGAACTCACTCTACCCACACTAAACACAGTTGAAGCTGTAGGCATCAGGATTCATAGTAAAAGTACACCACTTAGCATCATAGGAATATACAACTCACCTTCAGTAAGGATAGATACAGAAGACATAAGGAAATTAAGTAACATAGGTCATTCAGTAATAATATCAGGTGATTACAATTGCAAACACCCAATATTTTGCTCAAAGAAAACAAATGATAATGGTAAAGCACTTAACACGTTTCTACAATCCTCCCCATTACAAATTCTATCACAACATCAACCAACTCACTATCCTGCAAATGGAAACCAGCCAGATGTCCTCGACTATGCCCTACACAAGAACATTAATCAATACTTGGAAATTAAAACAGAGGACGAATTAGATTCCGATCACCAACCTGTATTCATAGAATTTAAATCCTCTCCAGACATGAATGAAACAAACATTTACAGAGATTACAATAATGCCAACTGGAAATTATATCAAGACACAATCAAACAGGACATTTCAGGCGAACACACGATAAACACATGCGCAGACATAGACAATGCAGTTGGAAAATTAACATCAGCCATACAACATGCTACTGCGACTGCTATACCTCACGAAATAAACAAACACCAAGTTCCCAGACTCCCTACAGACATAATTAAATTAATTAAACTCCGAAATCACTTACGTAAACAGTACCAAAATCACAGAGATCCCACAGTCAAAGAAAACGTTAACAAACTTCGCAGGTTAATTAAATTAGAAATTGCTCGCTACAGAAGACACAAATGGGAC